>WEDG01003723.1:0-194636 GCA_017591395.1 Schistocephalus solidus | reverse complement strand
ACGTCAATGTGAGGGACAAACGAACCGGAAAATAGTAGACAACAAAATCATAAAAACAGTGCGCTTGTTTTTAAGGGACTACCCGTTGAAATTTACGGCAACTACGCCGGTCAACAGCCCCACCAAATTCCTATAGACTTTAACCAAAACAAGGGATTGAATATATCTTGCGAAGTATCCATCAATAATCGTCAGGCCCAAGAAACAACAAACAATCTCCAGAGACCGAGAGAACAAAACGAGATAACAATGACTTTTAGAAATTTAACGAGTCTAATAACCAAAATGGATGAAATCAAACTGAATGTGAACCCTTTACAACCCGAATTCTTAGCTGCAAGAGAACACTGATTAAATGAGCAGATCACCGACGCAGAAGTCAGGTTGAACGGATTTCAGCTTGTTTGTGTGGACCAAAACGGACGTAGGGGTGGGGTTACCGCAATGTTTATACGAGATGGCATTGCCTATATTCCAGATGGGCCCTCACAAAATAGGAACACATTTTGTGAAATACTTAGCTTTAAATTAAAAGTGGCAAACCAAACGGACTTTCATATTTGCCGGGGGTATATCGATCCCCAGGTCAACGGACTGACACTGATGAAGCACACATTACGTAGGTCAAGAAAATCTGCTGTAGCAAACACTTATTAACACTTGGAGATTTCTAATCTCTCGGCATCGATTGGGTATCGAGGTACCACTAGTGATCGGAAAATTCATTTAAACAGAAATTACTTCAGCTGGTAACGGACGAGTTTCTTACTCAACACGGCACAATGGACACGTGGTTCCGAAATGGGCTGCAGCCAAGCTGTTTGTATATTGGTATATTTTGAAGGGTTACAGGCATTGCCCTTGATGACCCCATTAATGAAAAGTTATCATTGCATGTGTACAGTCAATATAAAAAATATTGCAAACTTAACATTTTTTGAGTCAAAGCATAACATTACTTCAAATGCGTTTTCACAGCTACAGGCGAAACATTGGAAAGAAAAGTAGAGCCCGAAAGTTTTTCCGAGAATACTCATATTCGATTCTTCGAGATGGCGAATGTGTTTCAGTGCACAAAGCATTCCGTTTAAGGAAAGCGGATGATTCACGTGAACTATAATAATAATAATAATAATAATAATAATAATAATAATAGTTGTATTTAATGCCGGTCTACAGGCAATGTCAGATGAAATATTCAGTGGGTAGAGGCTGGCAGTGAAAAAAAACTCCTAAATATATATCATTATAAATGTTTTTCCTATCTTTATGTTATTCAGAAGAAAAAACTGCCGTCTATAAGGATGATAGCAATTCAGATCAGGGAAGGGCTAACACAATTTCAGTCTGTATGCAGTCTCTCTGTCTTTGCTAGGAACCGGGATTCTGCCCCAGGCAAGAAAGCATCCGTGTACGGATGCTCACTGTCTGCCGAAGAAGTCAACGGGTGCAGGCTGCAGAGACGGTGCCGTATCCCTCAAGGTAACACCTGGGATCGGGTTCAGATGCTGCGTACTCCGTCGAACAGTAAAACAGATTCTACCGTGTCGGTGCCCAGAATTCTTGGAAACTGTTCTGAATGCAAAAAACAAGTAATATTTATCTTAAACAAAGAATAACGCCGCTGGGCTTTTATTTTATGTGGACGTTTATTCCACATGGCCATGGCGTTTACGGAAAAGAACCGTCGATACTTAACTGTGCAAGCTAATGGAAGAAATAATAAGACATTGCGATGACTGCTGCGCCGAGGATGGTCAAGCTGCCTCACAGTGATAAGAGGGTTAAATGTCCGACTATTCAAAAGCTTAAACAGCAAAAAGAGTCCCTTTTGCACTCGGCGAAACCATAATGGATCAATGTTAAAAGCCCACAGCGTTCTTGATACAACAGATTACGGTGCTCCAACGATAAAATTCTTTTCGTGAAGTGCTGGACCGATGCTATTTTCTTTCGTTCGCTAGCACGCAGAAGGCTAAATAGAAACGAGCAGTATTCCAGGCCAGTTCTAACGTACATTTTATAAAGACGGAGCCTAATATCAATAGTTTTAAAATTTCGGAGGATAAACCCGGCAGTTTTGCGTGCTTTGGAGACAATCAGGGCGCAATGCTCTGAAAGATTGAGGCCTTTGGAATATGATATGCCCAGGTCCTTAACAATGCCGGGTACATTTATATCGTGGCCATTTATGCTAATATGAGGCTGATGGTTGTCACCGACAACCATAACGGAACATTTGTGCCAAGAAAGGGAAAGGCGCCATGTGCAGCACCACTGAGGAAAAGGCCTCGAGATCATTTTTTAATAGATCAAGCACGGTGTCACGATCTGCCGGCTTGTATCGATAGGCAACTTATAAATCGTCGGCATACATAAAGGGCCTACCATTTCGAAATAAACCTGGCACATCATTGACAAAAAGACAAAATAAAAGCGGGCATAGCACACTACCTTGAATAACTCCACTCCTCACACGTGCCGAGTTTGAGATAGCATTGGAGATCTTAACATGTTGTGTAAGAGAGCTCAGGTAAGAAGATATCAAGCTCAGAAGTTTACCACATATACCAAAAGAGGAGAGTTTCAGGAGAAGAAGGGCATGGTCAACACGATCGAAGGCCTTGGTGAAATCGAAATAGACTATGTAAAGTGCAAAGCCATTATCCCTAGATTGTAGAACATGATCAAAGAAAGAGAGCTGACATGTGTCACAAAACCAAGGCCTCTTAAAATCTTTCTTGCAAATGATGTTCAGGCTTCACGCCTCTTAGAACGGAGAATGGCTCTCTGCAGCTCACACGGGGATGTGTTTTTTCAGCCGGATTACGAACCCAAGGAAAGGCAAAAAATGAGGATGCTGAGAGCAGAACTGAAGAGGAGGACCGAGCATGGGAAAAAATGGCACCAAATAAAGGATGGGGCAATAAAGTGATAAAACGGTCTTTCTTATGGCAGACCCCGTACATAATCAAGGCGGGTCCTCGCCGAGACGGAGGACACTAAATACGATGTACCCAACTGTACAGAGCTCGAATAATAAAAAGAAGGCGCTCGAGAACTCGGATGACGACCACTCATCAGAACTCAGCATCGGTGGGATGGATACCAGTTCATATCGGAAAGCAATGACAGACTCTAGTATTCAACCGCACGAAATGCGCAGAAGTTTATATTGAGGAGTTACCCAGTCAAAATTGAGATGTTTGTATACCAAGGCCCAGAGTCTCCTATCGAAAGTAGACGAACTTAAAGCGCTAGTATCAGACCGAACCACCAATGTCGTTGCCATTACGGAAACGTTGCTCAAAGCCGAAATCGTAGATAGCGAGGTTTCGATAGATAGATACCAACTTTTTCCGAAAAGACCGAGAAAATAGAAAGGGAGGAGGAGAGGCCGTATATGTAAGGACAGGAATCTTGGCAGTCGAACGAGCACACGCCATCTTCCTTGAATATGAATTTCTCTGGATAAAGATTAAAAAGGATTGTTCACAAAACCTACGATTCTTGACGATCTAAAGACCACCGAACATTCCAAGTGCAGCTGATGAGTCCCCTCTGCATTTTTTCAAGGAAGTAGCAAGTCAAAGGGAGGTGCTAATTGCTGGAGATTTTAATGCGCCTATAGAAGACTGGGTAAATCTGACAGTTGATGGTGCACCAACTTCCTTCGGCTACAAGCTAATGGATCTCACTCTCGACCAACCTCTGGTACAGAAGGTTAATATACCAACGATATTTAGAGAGAGATCCAGAGAGTAAATTGCCTCGACCTAGTATTTACGAAGGAATTCTCTAGCATTTATGAAGTGTTTTCTATTGCAACCCTCGGTAAGAGTGACCATAGAACGCTGATGTGGGATTACTCAATTTATTCTCAGCGCCAGAATATAAATAAATAAATAATTTGTATATTTCAGGCCCAGAGAGCCCCGTCACTTCAAGCTTAGTAGTGCGGTATAAATAAATACAATCTGGATAATTGCTGCACTATGTGAGCAGCAATATTAACAGCAGAAATGAACAATATGGTAGGCATGTCCGATTCAGAACGATTTGCCATTTAAAAAACAATAGTCAACGATATTTGACATATACCGTGAACTAGAAAAGAAGCAGTGAAAAACTCCTACGGTTAAATCGGAGGCGGAGTTCGGCGAGCCGCCAATTAAAAAAACATAAGGAGAAAAAACTGCTTCACTAAAATAATTAATAGCTTGATGCAATGGGATAGTACTGTGATGTTGCTGAAAACGTATGAAGGTTCGGAACACTCCTTGTCGTGTGAGAGATAATACAGCAGTCAGATTTACTGTTCGTAACCAACAGTGGAGGTGAGAGAGAGAAACTCATCGTGGACACCAGGGTCAAAACGAAGAGGGGACAGTACGGGCCATGAGATCATCATTGGGACGCGACCTTGCCGACTGCATAGTCTACCAATCAAAGAAGCAAAACCATCAGAACCCGCCTTGATCACCAACTGAACCTGGAGACCATCGTCGGGGTTGCAAAATCGGAGGAAAATTTCAAGGTTCAAGAGTTGGCGATGCTTGTTTAAAAAGGGGAAACGAAAAAGTGAATGCAAAGATTGACTCTGCAGAGGATGATGGAAATATAATTAAAAACCAATATAATATCAAGGGAGCTGCCTCAAATATCAGGCCGACACTTTTCGAAATCCAAAAGTTGCGAGTTTGGGAAGGAAACAGAAAATAAGGACTTTATATTTTCCGAAGTTAAATGTTTGCGTAATTTTGTTTTGAAAAATGCTAATGTGGACGACAACCTTATTTGCAGTGGAAGCTTATTTCAGATGAAGCAAATTTGGAGGCAAAAAAACTGAGAACGATTAGTTGTGGAGCTAAGGGGTGGTGAAATGATCATGGAGGAATTACGAATGGCATAGGGTCAATCTACCGGAGCGAGAGCGTTAATTCGTGGGAGATTTGGGCTAGAGTTAACGCAAAACAAAAAACAGAGACCGGCTTCGAGTCTTCTAACCCACAGAAGTTTATTGTTTGCTAACTGGCATCTATCCGTATAAGAGATACTGGATCCAGGAAGAGAAAATAGTCTTCCAGTAAATACCCTCTGAACTTTTTCAATCTTACTGTGGTCAGAGGCGTTCATCAGCCCAAAGAGGGGACAGCAGTATTCTAGGATAGGAAGAACAAACATGCGGTACAGGTTTTACTTTATTTCTGGAAGGAAAAAATTATGTGATATTAAAACACTTATCTGTGCAGCCTTTGCGAAAATTCGATCTGCATGAGGTGATAATGCTAGCTTATTCGTGCACACCCTCCGCTCCTGCCATTCTTAGTGCTCCTGCCACCCCCACTACCATATATGACATCCTCCAAGCCTCTACCGATTTCTGCTGCCCACACTGCGCCCGCAACTTCAACTCACGCATCGGCCTGGTCGGTCACCTGCGAATCCATCGCACGGAGGCTGGTGAACCAGTGCCTGGGGCTCCGAAATACAGTCGACGCGCCCGCCTTCACTGCCCTCACTGCACCCGCACATTTAAACACCGCATGGGCCTATAAGGACACATGCGCCTCCACGACAACCTCCGGTAAACCACCGGAGGCTAAGCTATATCAGCGCACACTACCTACACCAATACATCGACAACACCCTCACAATAACCATTTACCAGAGTATATCACGGTTTCCCAGAAACCACGGCTGGGAAGGTTGCCAATCTGACGCTTCCACCAGACCACGCCGTCGGCTCAGTGTATGTGCTGTGTGTGTCGAGTGGCTGACCAGTGGACTGGGAGTCAGACGGCGATGGCTGCTCCATATCCCCTGAGTTTGTGAATCCTTTTGTGTGCGTTATGGGGGCCAGGTCGTGCTGTGGCGCGCGAATACAGGTACGCCGATCCGTCAGCCAATGTGCCCACTCCCACACCAGGCAACTGACCGGCTCAGACAGTGTCTGATGGTGGGGTTGGGGGAATGAATGAGGTCGAGAGCTCAGCGCATTTTCCTCACTAGAAACAATCTTATGCGCTTAAAACTATCACGGTGCACTTAAAGCCATGGCTTGGAAGGTTGCCAACTGTTTATAACACTCGGACCACGTAGTCAGCACAATGTGTATTTTGTGTGGAGTGGCTGACTGGCGGACCGAGAGTCAGGTTGCAATGGCTCCTTCTTAATGTGGCCTTTATGGCACTCCCACTCCGTGGGATCCGAGCCAGGTGTGGTGGCACGCCCAGGGGCTGCTCCGGCCGCGCCAGCCACCTGAACCCTCTCCCATCTCCGGTGTTCTTGACTGAGTCTTGACACCGGGCACAGGTGTGGGAGAAGGAGAGAGTGCGGTAGCTGCAGCGCAAGGCTACTATCACTTAAAACTAATTCGCGCGCTAGTAACCGTCCCTGCACCACCTGGTGTGGAGCATACGGTGGAACTCGTCGAAATCGACGGTCAAACTGCCATTCATGTAACTTAGAACTAAGTCATTAATGGTTGATCGTTCTAAAAGTGTACTATTTGGAAATACGAGGGGTCCAGAAAGCTTGGCGGGGCCAAAAACACATGAAACTACTCTTGGATGGAGAAAATTCCATCTGCCAAGTACAGCTCCAACGTGAGAGCATAAGTAGATCAGTGTTGATTTTATCAACACAACTATTGGCATTGTCTTTAGAAAGTGAATAAATGCACTTGAGATCGTCAGCGTAAACGAAATTTTGTGAATTTGTGAGTTAATCTGAAATTTCGTTCATGAACAGAATAAAGAGAAGGGGACCTAGAACCGTGCCTTAAAAAACGTCACTCGTGATCGGCTGAGGCGTCGAGTAGTTATTACCTACTAAGACCTTCTGGCAGTGGTTAGACAAATAGGAACCAATGAAGTCAAGGAGAGGAGACCGGATGCCGAGGGCTTCCAGTTTCACCAGAAGACCTCTGTGTGGTACCTTGTCAATGGCTTTGCTCAGGTCAAAGAAGATCACAACAACTAACTGTTGCTCATCACGAAGGGAAGTGACGAGGTTAGGAAATTCTAAGTGACACACTTCGCATGCTCTGCCAGGTAGAAAACGATATTGCGAGTCGCTTAAGAGCTTATTTTCTAAGCAATAGTCGACAATTTGATTAAAAATATTTTTTCCAAGACGTTTTGCTAGAGCGGGGGTTTTGTGAACGCCTCGATAATTATTTACGTCCGAATGAGATCCCGACTTGAAGACAGGAAGAATAATAGATGTCTTCCATGATTCAGGAAAGAATCCGTTTAAAAGATAAACTGAGAATACATGGCTAGGCAATCGGGGAAAGCTCGGCACTCTCTTAATAACTGAGTTATGAATATCGTCAGTCCCCGAAGAGTGCGAGTTTTTTTTTGACGAATTGTTTGCTTTCGAATTAGTTCTAAAGAGAAATCAATAGTGCTGAAACGTCGGAACCGGTTCAGATTTCATCGTAAGATGATTTGCAAAGAATGCTCTAAACAATTCTTCCTTGTCAGAGTCTTCGAGAACGACGTTCTTAGCTTCATTTAGTAATGTAGGTATTTCATACCCTCGTTTAGAGCAGAATCGACGGTGGAAGAGTTGAGCAACAGATTTTGCAGATTTTGGCTCGCTGAGTGCGCATGATTCTCTCTGTCTGTCCCATGGAAGCCAAATCTTAGAGGCTTATTCAAAAATCTCTGCAATCCTTAGATGTACAGATAACGAACTTGTATATTGATCTTTTAATTGCTTCCTCAATTTCTTTAGTCTTGGCAAAAGAAAGTGGGGGACGGTGGATTCCGAAGTGTAGGGCTTGATAATTTTGGTTGGCCCAAATTCCAGGATGTTATTTGAAACGACTGGCATGAAATCAGAAAGACTTGCTGCATCATTCATGAAGGAGAGATGCTGCCAGTCCAATGAGTCCGAAAAGTTGTTAATTAAGCTCATATTTGCGAGGTCGAAAGCATGATAGGTACGAACGGCGCTAGCCTTTTTCGATGAGACAATTGGTAAGCAACAGTGAATTAATGTATGTTCATTTTAGAAGAGGCCCTGCTTAAAATCAACGAAGAGGGGAGCAATGTCATTTGAGAAAATCAGGTCTTAAATATGCTTGCCTCTCGTTGAAGAACGGGCAAGCTGAAATCTGGGTGGGCAAAGTTTGAAGTCCAGTCAATTTCAGGAAAATTAAAATCCCCAGCGATTATTTAATGTTAAAATTGGACTCCGAAACCAATTTAAAAATTTCACAAAGTTTTGCATCATCATCGGATGATGAATTAGGCGGGTAGTAAATACAGCCGAGAATAGCCTTTTGCCAGGGAGACAGGATAATGGATGTGAAGCAGTAATTACCAGAGAATGACGTAACGTCTAGATCAAACGGGAAGTGCTTAAATGAAGCTTTAATATAGAGAAGACAACCACCACCACGCTTACTAGTGCGGTTTTGACGGTAGAGATCGTACTGGTCTATGACAAGCAAAGAGTCAGAAATTAAGGGATGGGTCGAAGATTCAGTTACACATTAAACATCAGGCATTAACTCGAAAACAATGGCTCTCAGTTGGACCATCTTATTTATAACAGATCTAGCATTAAGGAATATGACATCTAGGGTAGTTCAAGTATCCAAACAAGGGTTATCGTTATTAATTTTAAAAAAATTGGAGGTGGGTAATTAAGTTGGAAGTTGTTGTGGCTTGGAGGGCCAACTGCGCCCTAACGATTGGTATATGGAACGTCATTAAAAAAAAGGCTGAGAGGGATATATAAAAGGTGTAGGAATAAAGCTTTCCGGTATCGAACCACCATAGGGGTTACGACCGGGATATGCCTGTTGGTAGTTAAAACGGAATGACGGGAAGTTAAATGGAATATAGCGGCTGGTGGGAGAGGGCAAGCAGCTATAAGAATTAAATGCTGGAAATTCGGGTCTTGTATATCGGTTTACATGGTTAGGGTTATTTGCCTGTTGCAGAGGCTTGCTTAGTTTTGGAGAAGGCAGTATGCGATTTCTGAGACCTGCGCTATCTTGCTTTTGGGTCTGGGTTAGATTTACGTCCTTTGGAAAACCTGCCTTAGGTGATATAATTGAGGGTATAAGATGACCCGTGGCGTTATGGGACGAGCTAGCTTGTGGAGGGTTAAATAAGTTTAATTTAGATAATTGCGGATTTTGTATTTGAAGAACGTTATTTATGCGGTGATTCGGGAAATTTCGCGGAGAGGCCTGGAAAATTGCGTTTAAGAGGGGAAACTGGCAGTCTAAGTGCTTTAGACGGGTTAGACGGTATAAATGCTTTAGACGGGGTCACAGACTTTACAGGCGGGCTAAAAGCACTAAAAAATGCAGCATTCGGCCGCGGGGGAGACAAAGTAGAAGGTCGAGTGGAGGGGCTGACCGAACTAGACATCTGAGGAGATGAATTAGCTGGTGCATTGACGTTAGTTGAAATAGTACCAGACTTATGAATATTAGGTTGATAAATTTATGATAGGTAGGACCCATTTCTTCGCTCCACTGGTGTAAGATCTCGGCAAAGGAAACATTTTGTCATTTCCAAATAGCGAGAAGTGTGACCTCGTTGAGCAAAGATTGAGTCCACCTTGATTGTTGAAAACAATTTAACTAGTATAGGAGGATTCGTGCTACGCGAAGAGAGGCGTTTTGCTTCCACTTTTTTGTAGTTGAAACCACCAGAGTACAAAAAGTCCATAGCAACGTCAACTGGGCGTCTGTGTATGGGAGCAGTTTTAGGAGAAAATTGTGATTACGTTTTTGTCTGTCAAAAGTGTCGCTGGAGACCAAGCGAACAAGCGAATCGAGACGTCTGCAATCCTGCGAGGGAACATCAGATATGTTGTTATCGAACAGGCCTTTGATAGTGTACCACACAGGCTTCTTTTGCAGAAGATTTGGAACGTAGGAATTCAAGAAAAACTTTTCAATTGGATCAAGAGTTTCTTGTATTTCAGAGTACAGAGAGTTGTTGTTGGAAACTCTAGCTCAGAATGGGTAAAAGTAGAAAGTGGTGTTCCACAGGGTTCTGTTTTGGGCCCCCTACTCTTCCTAATCTACGTGAACGACAGTCTCAATGACCTAGATTGTGAAGCTGTCATGTTCGCAGATGACATAAAAATATGGACTGAAGTCAGCTGCGCTGATGACGCAAAGGGTTATAATCGAATATCGACAAACTAAGTGCCTCGTCGGCTAAGTGGCTTCTTAAGTTTAATGTATCAAGTGCGTGATCCTACATCTAAGCGCCGGTCAAAAAGTATCTCTGAGACACCAGTACTTTATAAATGGCACTGCATTAAAAGAGATCGAAACATAAAAAGATCTGGGCATGTGGACAACTGTGAATTTAATGCCCTCAGAACACTGTAAGAAAGCAGTCCAGAAGGCAACATGTACACTACATTGGGTCAGACGTGCGTTTAAAATATTCCCCCCTGATCTATTCGGAAAAGTCTATGGCGCCTTTGTGAGACCACATTTAGATTACGGAGTACCAGCTTGGATACCGTGGACGAAGAAAGATGTTGACCTCCTCGAACAGGTGCAACGGAGAGCAACGAAGATGGTTGACGGTCTTAAGACTTAACCGTACCAAGACAGATTGAAAAAGCTTGACTTATTTCCTCTTTCCTACAGGCACTTACGGTGTAGCCTGCTCTGGACATGCCGGATTATCCGGGGCCATGATTCCACCCTGAGATCGGAGGATTTCTTCGACTTTGCCTGCACAACTCATCTGCGTGTCATCCTTACAAGGTTAATAGCGAACGCACGCGATTGAACCTCAGAAAGTTTTGTTTCAGCCAACGAGTGGTTCGACCTTGGAACTCGTTACCAAGTGAGATGGTTACCTCTGAAAGCATTATTGATTTTAAAAGAAGGCTTGATTGCATTGTATTTGACAAAAGACGACTGTCACAGCATGATTTCTTAAAACCAGCCTTTTAAAAATCTTTCGGGCTCTACTTTTTCTTCCACAATGTTTCGCCTATGGCTGTGAAAAACGCATTTGAAGTTATCTTATGCTTTGACTCAAACATTTTAAAATGTACAATATTTTATATTGACTGTACACATGCAATGATAACCTAACATTAATAGGGTCATCAAGGGCAATGCCTTAACCCTTCAAAATACACAATATAAATAAATAAATAAATTGTATATTTAAAGCCCAGAGAGCCTCGTCATTTCAAACTTAGTATCGCGGTATAAATAAATACAAAGTGGATAATTGCTGCTCTATTTGAGCAGCCATATTAACAGCAGAAATTAACATTATGTTAGGCATATCCGATTCAGAACGATTTGCCATTTTTAAAACAATAGACAACAATCTTTAACATAAACGGTGAACTAGAAAAGAAGCAGTTAAAAAAAACTCCTACGGTAAATTGGAGGCGGAGTTCAGCGAGCCGCCAATTTTTTAAAAAAATAGGAGAAAAAACTGCTTCACTAAAACATTAATAGCTAGATGCGATGGGATAGATCTGTGATGATGCTGACAACGTATGAAGGTTCGGAACGCTCCTTGTCGTGTGAGAGATAATATAGCAGTCAGAGCTATTGTTTGTAACCACCAGTGGAGGTGAGAGAGGACGGACTCATCGTGGACACCAGGGTCAAAACGAAGACGGGACAGTAGAGGTCATGAGATCATCATTGAGATGCGACCTTGCCGACTGCATAGGCCCCCAATCAAAGAAGCAAAACTATTAGAACCCGCCTTGATCCTCAACTGAACCTGGAGACCATCGTCGGGGTCGCAAAAGCGGAGGAAAGTACCAAGGTTGTCAAGACTTGGCGATGCTAGTTTAAAATGAGGGGGGGCAAAAAGTAAATGCAAAGATTGACGCTGCAGAGGATGATGGATATATAATAAGAGACCATTATAATATCAAGGGAACTGCCTCAAATACCAGGAGGACCCTTTTCGAAATCCAAAAGTTGCGAGTTAGGGAAGAAAACAGACAATAAGGACTTTATATCTTCCGAAGTTAAATGTTTGCGTAACTTTGTTTTGAAAATAGCGAATGTGGACGACAACCTAATTTGCAGTGGAAGATTATTCCAGATGAAAGCATATTTGGAGGCAAAAAAACTGAGACCGGTTAATTGTGGAGCTAAGGGGTGGTGAAATGATCATGGAGGAATTACGAGTGGCATAGGGTCGATCTACCGGAGTAAGAGCGTTAATTCGTGGGAGATTGGGGCTAGAGTTAACGCGAATTACAAATACAAATACAAATACGAAATACAAATATACAGGTTGCCGAATGTAGACAAAATGGATCCAAAATTCATCATGAAGTCATTGCAGTTCTGTAAAGCGGAGAGATCTAGCTGCTTAGCTTTAACTATGGGTTGTACATTCGAGTCAATGTTGAAACTGCAAAGTGTACTCGAGCAACGTTTCGGTACCGAGGCAGGAAGTTTATGATGAATTGAGCTTGTTGGTTTCATCTTTCATCGAAAATATGAGTACAATCTACGCAAGATACGCAGGGTAAAATAAATTTATGAAATTTTTTAACCTAACTTCTATGTTAGTGCTTTATAATTCTACGTTTTCTACGAGGATTTATAGGGATAGCAATTTGTAGTTGTCGTAAGGCTAGAAATGCAAAACTTTATCAACAATTTAGCCAATAAAGATAGCAAGAAACAAATAAATCCGTTAAAAGTTGAAAACAAGGAATGAGGCTATGTCAGGTGAATAATATGCCACTGTATAGTTCAACCTATTGTTAAAGACAAAGACCACAGGTAATTGCATACGATAAAGGGCTAAAAATGCAAAACTTTTATCTACAATCAAGCCAATAACGACAGTATAAACGAAAAAATACGTTCCAAATTTAAGATTTCACTTAGCTTTCTAAATCGACCTGCGCGCTTTTGCTTGAAACGGAATGCAAGCGAAATATATGGAAGGCTGATTTTACCGCAATGAGTAAAGAACTGATGTCTATGAGATGGGATTGTTTGCTTAAAGGGAATCCATAGGATGACTGGTGATCATTTAAGACAGTCTCACTCGATCTGATTGAACGCTTTTGTCCAGTGAAGGTGCAAAAAAAAGAATAGTCACCCCGCCAGGTTAACAAGAGAACTTAACAGGCAGTTAAAGAAGAAGAATAAAAAATGGAAGGTATTCAGGGAAACAGGGTCAGCAGAGCATCTCAAAGAATTTCGTCATCAAAGAAACGCTATAAAAAAATGATTCATCAGCCAAGGAAGAACTATGAATCAAGACTTTTTCAACAGGCTGAATATAAACCAAAACTTTTATTCCATTATGTCAATAGTCAATTAAAAAACAAGGACCCAGTAGCAGTACTCATGGATAAGAATGGTGTTGAAATCGTTGAAAATTGCGACAAAGCCGAGCACTTAGGTCGGTTCGTTGCCTCGGTATTCACTAGAGAACCGGAACTTCAGCTTGACCACGTCAACAGTGCTGTTTTAAGCGCCTGTTCAGGGCTTCAATATATAATCTTCCAGGAACCTCGCGTGGAACGAGAACTACGAAACCTGAAAGAAGCGAAGTCATCTGGTCCGGAAGATTTACCGGCAAATTTCTTGAAAGAAGTGGCCTGCGAACTCTCCAAACCACTAGCGAATATATTCAATTCGTCATTTGAATCAAAGAAACTGCCATCTGAATGGAAGGCAGCAAATATGTACCCCATATACAAGAGTGGTGCTCGATCTAATGTCAACAAATATCGGCTTGTCCGCCAAACCTCCATTTGCTGTAAAATAATGGAATCAATAATCAAGAAGGCAACCATGACGTTCCTTGAGGAAAACCGATTACTCTCAGATCTCCAGCACGGATTCAGACAGAATCGCTCCTGTCTTTTCAGTTTTTTTACTCTCCACAGAGCAGAGGACACGTGCACTGGACGAAAATGGTAGGGTTGGCGTCCTATACACTGATTTCAAGAAGGCGTTTGACAGTGTCCCAAAAAAACGTCTCATCTACAAATTTTCTGAAATTGGCATAAGAGGAATGCTGCTGACATGGATCGCAGACTTTCTTACAGGTAGATTGCAAACTATGTGCGTCGATATCTCGAAGTCAACACCTACTCAGGTTTTAAGTGGTGTCCCCCAAGGCTCGGTATTAGGGACATTACTCTTCTTAGTGTACATCAACGACTGTTTCGACGACCCGGATTGCAGCGCCATAAGAAGATGCTGGTGCGGAACACTATCGAAGGCCTTCTGGAAATCAATGTAGGCTACATGCACAGTGTCTTTTGCCTCGAGTGCTTTTTTCCAGCTTTGCATCGTATAAAGTAAGTTCGTAACACACGATCTTCCCCTACGAAAGCCGTATTGTGCAGTTGATAAGAGGTTACGATTTTCTAAATAAATAATCAAATTCTTGTTTGACAACCTTCTCCAAAACCTTGCAACAGATTGAGGTCAGGCTGATAGGCCTGCAGTTTAGAAGCAAATGCGCGCCTACCACTTTTTTAAAGCGGTGTGATTTGGGCTGTTTTCCAGTCGGTAGGAAGAATTCCCGTATCAAACGATTTCTGGCACAGAAAGGATAGCGGTTTTGCCAGCTATCAAGAAAGTTCGAGGAGTATCTTTGCTGGAATCTCGTCGGGGCCAGGGGATTTGCATGCCTTCAGACGTTTAAGTTCTTCAAAGACCGCCTCTCCTCGAAAGAGCTTATCCTGAATAATTAGCGCTCCCATAGTCTCGTAACTATATGGAATAAAAACAGTTTCTCTGTTGAAAACCGACTAAAAGAACTGTGAAAAGTGTTCAGCTTTGTTTTTAATTTCTGATGTCTTGAAACCATCATCGTTTCTCATAACAGGAATCGGGTTCCTGTTACGTGTGCTTTTTCTTACATAGCTGTAGAGCAATTTGGGATTGTGAACTGCTCGCTGGAGCAAATCCCTCTCGTAATCCCGTCGGCTTTTGTAGATCAAGCTTTTAACCTTGTTCCTTTGAGTTTTTTATGCTTGCAAGGCTAAATTTTCATTGGATCAGCAAAATTTCTTCCAAACCTTCCTTTCCTGTTTATCTCTCTTTTTATATTATTTGTAAGCCACTGTGGTCTGGTAGATATCCTAAGTTGTGATGGCAGACAGTGGCATTTTATTTGATTCAACAAACACTCCTTAAATAAATTCCAGTCCTCAGTGACATTCCCGGAGAAGAGAAGATACCAGTCTATTCGTGATGCTTCAGCTCTCATCTTGCAAAAGTCTCCTCACCATAGATTGGGCCTGGTTTGATTTCTTACAGATGGCACAGAATATAAACCATACTCCCATGAAAGTACTGCATAATCACTTCGACCAAGTGGAGGTAGGCAGTGTACCTCGTCTATACTGTCAGGATCGTGAGTGACGATGAGATCTAAACAACTAGTCTGTTGTCCTCCACGCGCTCTGGTTGGAACAAACAAATTTTGTGTGAAAAGAGCTTCAAGTGTTGTCTTTAGCAGACGGTGATCGATGGAAACTTTGCGCTCTGTGCCTGCAGATCGTTCCATCGAATGCTAGGTGCATTGAAGTAACTCATGAGAACAACATCAGGTTGACTACTAATCTCCTTTATATTCTCCAACAAACAAGTATCAACGTCAGTGTCTGTCCCCGGGGGCCGGTAGAGAGTCCTGACTACAAGAGACTGTGATATCCACGTCTTTATTTTAAACCAAAAAGCCTCAATACCGTTGCTAATCTTCTCTGTCATTTCACACACTGTGAAATTGCTTTTAACATATATCACAACTCCTCCACCCTGGCAGTGGGTGCGGTCTCTTATGAACAGCTGGTACCCGTATAAGACTACTTCGCAAGCGCTGATGTTCTGCGACAGCCATGTTTCTGTGATTGCTATAATATCGGGAGACAGAACGGCTACCTAAAGTCTCAGTTCGTCGAGCTTCGAAAACAGACTTTGGGCGTTGGTACACAGAAATTTAAGTATGCAGCAATCAGCAGAGCCAAATTCCGTTTTTCTCGAGTTTGTCAATGCTTATTTGCCGATGCAATCATGAGCATTGGCTGGTTCCAGAGCAATGTTCCGTTTCTCTGTATCACGCGTACACTGTAAATCATCAGATTGTTCTCTCCAGCTGCAAGTCTCCTCTTCATTTCTATCACTAATTCGCGGCGTTTCAGACGTTCTGCTGGAGAGTAGTTCGGCTGGAAAAATACCTGCTTATGAGAGTATTTAAGGTTGGTTTCTCGAGAGAAGTAGCTTAACCTCTTCCTTGTTGTCCAAGACCATTTTTGAAGGCCGTGGTCTAACATTTTGGGACTGTTCAATATCCTTATTTCTGAGCCTGAAGGCAGCGCGAACGGTTATCGTCTCTCCTGAATGAATTATATCGTTTAGCAGGTGCTGAAACATAGCAAGATCAGCGGATATCCATTCCTTTGAGGAGTGGGCATTTGACGACAGTACCGGTCGAAACGCGGATGTTTGGAATGCAAAAGACAGAATGTTTCACTAAAGGTTCTAGACAAGTAGCATTGAAGCTATCAGCCGTCAACGAAGCGTCAGCTATAGGGTGTCCTAAGGCATCTTGAAGTACAGGGGTGCTGCGTTATTCTCTGCGCTTTTACTGGGCACGAAAAGAGTTTCGCAACATTTAACGAAGGGTTTTCGGAATATGTAACCCCACTGGATAGCTATTTTTCGCCAGACAGCCTCTTAGACTCTTCAAAGATTTGTTGGATCAAGGGCAGGACGGAAGTGTCGTATTGTTTATGAAAACGACGGAAGCGTCTACGCAGCCTATGACAGAATGAAAAGGGAGGTAGACTTCATCCTTAATATTAATTATTTTCTTACGGGGAACAAAACGAGAGATGAGTGGACCTAGAACTTTGTAAAAAGTATCAGTACAAACATTCACATCCGAACATACAAAGAAGTTAGTCCAGTCGTGGGAATTTAGGTGTGTTAGCAATTCCCTCATATTTGCTGATCTGAAATCACGAAAAAAATTGTATTTTTTGAAAACTTTACATCAGCCTCGAGTTCTAGGGTAGATAGAACTATGGCATGGTCAGAACTCTCAAGTGGGTCTTAAGGTTACACTGACAATGGCTGACAACCTCTATAGAAAATAAGATCAAGTATATTTGATCCTTGGGTATTAAAATCAAAAACCTGGTCCCACATGTCAATATCTATGGCCTCAAGTAGGTCCTCGAACTTTGCAGGATTGGAAGGTGCAAATCAATTAACTTCAGGAAGATTAAAGTCTCCTGCAATCAATCAGTACTTCAGATTTAAGTCAGCTGTGGCATGAAATGCCTGCGAGGAACAAAGATCGTCATCCTCGCTGGCGTTGGGTGGGCGATAGACACAACCAACGAGTAAAAAGTAGTTATCTTTTAGAACAACTCGCAGCCAACAGCTCTCTCCTACCGCGGTAAATTGTCGATAGTCCAACTGAAGAAATATAAGTGGTTGCTTAACATAGATACAGCTGTCTCCGTCACAGCCCTAGTGTCGATCATTTCGAATGTAAGCATAGCTTAGAATAGTGTTCGGAGTCGGGTACCCAGGGTGTTGTCCATGTCTCTTTAATTATTAAAATATCCGGCGGTGGATGAAAAAGAGTCTGGAGCAACGGTATCTTATTAAGCAGAGATCTGGCATTTAAGATGAATATTTTAAGCGGGTGCGTTTTTGGTTTCTGAAACAGGACAGTTATGCTGTCAGAGTGACTGACTTCGGTCAAAGAAATGCTCTTTTTACTTGAACTATTTTTCCGTCCTTTATTAATTAATTAATTATTTATTTATTGCCAGTTTACAGGCAAGGTCAAAAGGGATATACAGTATGGGGTCGAGCTGACAGTGAAAAAAACCTGATCGTTCTTTATATTGTTTTCAGGAGAAAAAACTGCAGCCTATTGAACGAATTAAAGTTCAGGACAGGGAAGTATTGACACAGGTGCACGCAGTAGTACTTCTCCTTTCATTGTTGCGGATCAGCTATTCTGTACTAGCAGCGGCTATGCTGACGAACGGCTGCTCGCTGTAAACGGAGGAATAACCCGATAACGGACTGCAGAGCCAGCAATATTGCCTTCAGCATGAAGTCCGGATAGGATTCAGAGTCCGTGGACGCCATCAGAACGGAAGGGAGCTTCCAGAGAATCAGCACCCAAAATTTGTGGAAGGTGTCCTGAATTTAGAAAACTAGTGACACCTCTCGTAAACAAAGGATAGTTTTGCTGAATTTTAATACTTCTGGGTAGTTTATTCCAGATTGCTATAGCGTTTACCAAAAAACTGATGGTATCTAAAGGTGCGTGCCAAAGGAAGAAATAAAAATACATCTCGATGACTGGTGCGCCGAGAGTGTTCGAACTGCCTCAGGGATGTAAGTGGGTTTAAAGGTAAAACTTTTTACAAGTTTAAACAGTAAACACAGTCCCTTTCTTTAATCTACGAAGCCACAACCGACGAGGCTTGTAAGTTCACAGCGTTGTTGGTAGGACAGTTTTCTGTGCTCTGAAATGAAAACTCTTCTAGTAAAGAAGTAATGGACTAATTCTATCTTCCTCCTTTCACTCGCGTGCAGAAGGCTTAATAGAAACGAGCAGTATTCCAGACTATATCTGACATACATTTTATAAAGCCTGGTCCTAATATTGACAGTTTAAAAATTTATGAGAATAAACCCAGTGGTTTGGCGTGCTTTCGAGACAATCAGGGTGCAGTGCTCTGATAGATAAAGACTACTAGAATATGATATGCCCATATGCTTTATAACCCCGTGAACATTTAGGTCATGACCGTCTATGCTTAGATAAGGCTGATGGTTGTCACCACTAACCATAACGGAGCACTTGTGCCAAGAAAGCGAAAGGCGCGATGTGCGACACCACTGATCGAAGGCTTGAAGATCTTTTTTGAGAGCTCAAGCAAGATTTGGCGATCAGACGGTTTATATCGATAGGCAACTTTTAAATCATCAGCATACATAGAGGGCCTACCATACTGAAAACAATAAGGAACATTGTTCACAAAAAGGCAGAATAGAAACGGGCCGAGTACGCTACCCTGAATAACTCCACTCATCACGCGCGTGGGGTTGGAGATAACATCGGAAAGTTTAACTCGCTGTGCACGAGCATTCAAATAAGAGGATATAAGGTTCAGAAGCTTGTTGTCTATGCCGAAGGAGAAAAGTTTTAGAAGGAGGAGATCATGGTCAACACGAACAAAAGCTTTCGTGAAGTCGAAATAAACGGTGTAGATTGCAAAACCGCTATCCATAGATTGTAGCACAGGATCAAAGTAAGAGAGCTGGCAGGTGTCACACGATCGTTTTTCCAGACACCCATGCTGAGCCGCATTAATTATGTTACTCTCTTCCTAGTAGCAAGCGTATATTGAGACGATAGCGGGCGATATAGATTTTTCACTATAGGTATATCGAGTCTACAGCGATTTTGTCCGGCGGATGTATATCGAGGTGATATCGAATTTTCGAGATACTCAAAAATGGTGACACCTTGCCGTACAGTATTTACGCGTTATTTCTTTCTTGGCTTAAAAACGGCACCCATCCTTAATCCATTCCTAGTAGCGGTTTTTTCCTCTTCATTTACGTTTTAACTCTCTATTATCGCTTAATTCGAACGACCAAATTAAAAAATTATCGGACCGAGCGACCGTCACACTATTAAGCGACCCTCCTTCCACATGCAGAAAACGTGTAATTCAAAAGTTTGTTTAATATTAAGCGTATATTGTAAAAACATAAGAAAAAATGTATGTAAAAATGCTGAACGAAATGCTTCACATGTCATAGGAGGAGATGTTGAGGCTATACATCGGCGATGCAGAAGAACCCGCGGGGTCCTGGGACGACGTTCCGCATATGCTGTCTACAATGTACAAATTATTGTTAATTACTCTTAGAGTTATACTTACCGCTGGTTTGCGTTGTACATTTTTTTCTGTACACGCTTTGTTAGTGTATCAAGCGATCGTTTCAGCCGTTTTGTTACAGTTGACTCCAGGTCAGCCAAGGTTGCCTTTCCGTTGGCATCCTAGATATACATAATCAGGCATACCCATTATCACCTCGAAAATCTTCGATCCTAAGAGACCGTCTTTGTTTTTCCTGCCTTTTAAGTTAATATGCAGACTTATTTCGTCCACAAATAAGGCGTTAAATACGCGCTTGACGAAGTCATCAATTGTTCGTCCGCCAAAGCACGTGAGGAAGGCGATCTAATGTAATTAATAAGGATAAAATGGGATACCTACCAGTTGACCTCTGTAGGAAAGGCCATCTAATGCTCTAATCCTCATTTAATGCTTTAAAATCCATTGCCGTCCGCACAGGCTGACCTACGGGATTTGTTGGCAGTGCGGCGGCCAGGGCGGCAGTGGAGGAGGACTGTTGTTGAATGGTCGACTCAAGCTTTTTTATACTGCCGAGCACTTGCCCCATGCTGTTAAAGAGAACTGCTTGGGTCTGTGCTATCCTGGCAGTTTGCTTGCAGAGGAGAATGATCGCTCTCTGAATTTTTTCTAAGTGCTCATTCAATGTTGGCCCTAGTAAGTCTAATGGATTAGACGTAAGAGTTAATAAAACCACTAACCTTCTGGACGTGTGTCAAAAGATGTCATCGCAATGTCTTGGTATTGTCTACTGTCCTTAAATTGTGACCAATATTAGATTTGCATAACTTACCGGAGGTGATAGGCAATGACCGCTGTGGGTAGTCAAAGTAATCGGTCATGTTCGTGAACCTGAAGTATACTATTCGTAGACATTCACCTTCATCTGACAGGGACGAACAACTCTGCCTAAAATGGGCCACATTTCAGTCTTCGATTTTCTGTAAACTGGGAGACCATCGATTTCCAGGTAAACCGAAACTTCCGGTACATTGACGCTTCTTTTACTTAGCACTTGACGCAGTTGCCTTTCCAATCCAACATGCACATATTCCATACTACCCATAAGGGCTACCTCCAAATTATAGAATGCCCCCAGCAACGTTCTAGGGTCTGACGGAAGTTCAGGCACGAGAGGCCTAAATACACCCATAACGACTCGCAAATGAGCGTGCGCTATATTGAATCGCAAGGCCCACTCACGCAACTTATTAACGTATACATTACCTGCATCTGCATCTTCAGTGCTAACTGACGTGTCGATTTCAGCATCTCCCGGCTCCACTGCGACTCCAAAAAGATGAGACGACACACTACTTAGCGGCACACATGCCTGTGATTCTTCATCTCTTTCTTTAGCGAAAATATTGCTATTATCAAGCATACTGCGCGACAACTGATCTGCCCTCCACCTTTTACGAACTTCCTCGTCGATTTCACTTAATATCTGGTCCCCGTATTGCTTAATTCGCCGTCTTCGCGTTCTTTCAGACTCCTGTCTAAACATAGTTATCAATAATGTAACAAATTAAGGCATATATAAAAAGATATCAAAATAAACAGAGGGAGGTTGCTCACGTCAAACGTCACACGCGCACGCCGTGAAATAATAGCGTGCATTCACGCGCGCGGGAAGTGCCTACGTGACTTAAAACTGCCAACCAATCAAAAGCCAGATTACGTCAGGGAGGCAACCAATGACATGTCCATGGCTCCAAAAGTGAAAATTCGCTATTCGCGATATCGCCTTGATATACGCTTGCTCCTAGGTTATTCACACCCACAATAACCGCGGTCACCACAAACACCATCCTCCCTCCCTCCTCACTCCCAGCCTGCTCGCATGCGGCTGGCTGCCCGCCTCTTCTCTCATACTCTCCCCACATACCTGGCTCCAGGCAGCCCACTACATTGGCAGAAAACACCAATGTTGTCCCACGGCCGCAAGATCAAGCCAACCCCCTGCATCCTCCACAAATGCCAACCACGTCTACTCCTCATCTCCCTCCTCAGCTTCTCTTCCATTGGCCACGAAATCGTGCAGCTGACTAGTTGCCAGCTAACCGCTCACAAAACCCCCTCCCTTTGCACCAGCCTGTGCTCCAACCCGCAACAATTTGCATAGCTGACCACTGCACAGACACAATGGCTACACTGGCAGCACGTGAGCAGCCTCCTCTCATGCACCTCTTAATGTCCTATCCGCCACGACCGTCACTGTAGCCACTGCCACTCCGCCTCCCCTGAGGAGGCCCGAGTGAAGTGCAGCAACAAAAGCACCATACTCCTTCTCATTGTGGTATGTGTAGATTTAATTCAATTCAATTCAATTTATTGAGAGAAATAGGCATGGGCCTTTGAGTACCCTATTTGTTACGTAAAATTAAGTGCGGTATACAGAGAAACCGTGTGGGTCGCAAAGGTACAAAAGGCGGTCATAAAATATGACAAGTGGTGCACGACTCTCGAGGGTTAAGATAAATTCCTCATCGGTCAGGCTCGTTGCGGAACATAAAACTGTCAAGGTTCCTTTTAAAGCTTTCCAGCGATGGTGACATCACAACGTCTTCAGGGAGGGCATTCCATGGTTTAACCACTCTGACAGATAAGGAGAACTTGCGCACATCCAGTCTCGCATGCTGGACACGCAGTTTCAATGGGTGACCTCGGGGATGGGTCGTGGTGGCAAATTCAAAGAAGTCCGAGAATTCCAGACAACAATCCAATCCCTTCACAATGCGGAATGTCTGCAGGAGATCACCACGCATTTGCCTATAACTCAAAGGGAACAGATTAAGATTCAATAGGTGGGTTGGATATGACAAGGAGCTTTGACTTCTAACCATTTTGGTGGCTTTCCTCTGTACTCTTTCGAGGCATTTCTGATCTTGAACTGTCCAGGTTTTCCAGGCGTGCATAGCATATTCCAAATGCGGCCTAATGAATGTTCCAAAAGTCTTAGCGAAGAGATCTTCATCGAAATCCAAAGAGGCTCGTCTGATGGCGTGCAACACCGAAATTGCGCTTTCGCCACTTTCAAGCAGTGAGACGATGGTTAAAGGTGGTGGTCGTCAGCACACCAAGGTCCTTTTGGGTTTCCACGTCTTTTAAGGCTTCACCGTTGAGAAAGTAACTTCTACTTTCAGCAGATCCAGATGGGTTGCCTAAGCGAAGTATTGTACACTTATCGACGTTTGAACCGCAAAAAGCCAATGATTCGACCACTCCTCCAACCGAGTAAGGTTGATCTGCAGTTTATCTTCGTCAGCAGGGCTCTGGATTACATTCCAGATTTTAATGTCGTCGGCAAACATTGCTGCTTAACAGTCGAGATTGCTGACACAATCGTTCACGTATATTAAAAACAGTATTGGCCCTAGTACTGAACCCTGAGGAACCCCACTCTCGACCGCAGCAGAACTTGACCTCTCTTGGCCGATGCACACAACCTGGCGCCGACCCACGAGGAAGTTTTCGATCCACTTGAGGGGGTTACCTCTGATTCCAATTCTTTCTAGCTTGTACAGCAGTCTCTCGTGCGGCACAGTATCGAAGGCCTTTTGAAAGTCAATGAAGGCCATGTGAACCGCGTGTCTATCTTCAAGTGATTGGATCCACCTCTGGAGCGAATAGAGCAAATTCGTTGTGCATGATCTTCCTTTTCTGAACCCGTGTTGACAGCTTGATAACAAATTATGAGTCTCTAGGAATTTTACCAATTCGCTCTTGATGATCCTTTCCATAATCTTGCCAAGGATGCATGTTAAGCTTATGGGCCTGTAGTTTGACACTGACGCCCGGCTACCGCTTTTGTACAAGGGAGTTATATGTTCAGCTTCCAATCGAAAGGAAGTGTTCCGGAGTCAAAGGACTTTTGAAAGAGCACTGACAGAGGTGCGGAAAGTTCATTGTTCAGTTCTTTCAGAAGCTTGGGTGGAAGCTCGTCTGGTCCTGGGGATTTCGACTCTTTTAGTTCTTTTTAATTCCTTTTTGGATCAGAAATTCTGAGAATATTATGTGGCTAATGCTTGCAGTCGACGGGTTATCCACTGAGGGACGAATGAGCCTTGCCTCGTTAGTGAAGACTGAGCGGTAGAACCGTAAAAAGTACTAGGTTTTTCCCTGTTTTCAGAACTTTCGACGCCCACGGCAGTCTTAATCAGCGGTATTTGATGTTTATTCCTTGTACATCTACGGAGGTAACTGTAGACTAACTTTGGATTCTGCGTTGCCTTTTGCAGCAAAGTCTTCTCAAATTCTCTTCGCGTTTTAAGAATAAGGCTTCTCATTTTGGTTTCTCTGTGTTTTATACTTATTGAAATAGGCGACTTGATTAGACTCGCAATATTTTCTCCACAACTTGTGCTTCCTGTTTATTTCCCTTTTTAAGTTGCTGTCTAGCCACCCAGGACGCTTGCTGTGATGGACACTCGTTAGCGGGCAGTGGTTGTCCATAAGTTGCAGAAGAACATTTCGGAAGGACTCCCAATCTTCGTTCATGGTGCTCGAAAACATTGAGGTCCAGTTGATGTCTGTTAAATCTGCTCGCATCTGATGAAATTTTCCTCGCCAAACGTTACGCCGTTTTTCCTCTATAGCAGGCGCAACGGAGAATAAGGAGTAGTCCCACATAAGCACCACATGATCACTACGACCGAGCGGAGGCATTGAAATAATCTCGTCAATGCTGCCTGATGTTTTCGTGAAAACCAGGTCGAGACAGTTAGCCCATTGTCCTTCACGTGTTCTGGTGGGGAAAGGGACATGTTGTGTGAGGAGTGCCTTCAAGGTCTTTTGCAGAAAAACATATTCAAAAGTCGATTTCGGGCATGATGATTGAACAGTGCTCCAGTTAATTCCTGGTGCGTTGAAGTCACCCATAATCATGACATTAGGTCGACTGGATAAATTTTCTAATTGTTCCAACAAGTGGGTGTCCGCGACTCGGTCTATCCTAGGTGGCCGATAGACAATGAGGACATCTAGACATGGAGAGCCAAGAGCCTTGATATTCAACCATATGGCTTCCGTGCTGCACGCAAACTTGCTCATCTTGTCAGACACTATTAGAATGTCTTTCACATACACAATTATTCAACCGCCCTGTCGGTTTTCTCTGTCCCTCCGATATATTTGGTATCCAGAAAATGTTATTTCGCTATCTCGAATACTGCCCGACAGCCAGGTTTCGGTTACTGCTATCACATCCGGAGATACTTCGGCAAGGCAAATTTTTAACTCATCAAGTTTTGATCAAAAGGCTTTGTGCATTTGTATACAAGCACTTCAATTTCGCGCCGACCAAATTTCCTGTTGAGTTTGTCAATTTTATGGGCCCAACTGTGTCTCCTCTAACGTAAAGGTCATATTTCTTTTTCCGTTTCTTGATGATTTTCGGTAACTCTGGTTTCTTTAGTGAGAACGCTGGGTGTTACGGAATCAGTTCTGACATCTCTTTGGGCAATTGGTTCCCTGATGGTTTTGGCGTTAGTGAGGTGGCTGCCGTTGTCCTCAGAACAATCGGTTGGTTCAATGGAAAATTCGTATTCTTTTTGAACTACCTTCCCCTTTAAAAATAGCCAGATTGTGTTCGCCAGCCTTCAGTCTTGATTGTAGTTCCAAGACAAGTTCCCGGCGTTTCAGCCTTTCCGCAGGGGAGTAGTCCGGTTGAAAAAACCTCTTTATGCGAGTGACGGAGGTTAGTTTTTTTGGAAAGGATCGCCTTGATTTGGTCTTTGCTCTCTAGCATTATTTTCAGAGGTCGCGGTCGCGGCGTTCCTAGGCTGTCTTCAGACTTTTTGCCGATCCGGAATGCTTTAATAACTTAATCTTCCACGCCCGGTGGGAGCAACTGGTTTAGGAGGCCATTAAACGTAGCAAGGTCTTCGGCGACACGGTCATCTGGTCGGACTGCAGTTGACTCGTGCAAACCCTGAATAATAAAACACTGTTGTCGATCCTGGTGCTTGGAATTTTCGCTTCCTCCGAAGTTCTCCTTAGGGGACGAGAACGGTTTACAGAGCTCTCGTTGGGATTGAGTCTACCTCTGACCATACTCTCATCTGAAGGCTTCAATGAATCCATCAGAGTTGATTGTGATTTTGTCCTCCTGTTGTGGTGTTTCCCCATTGCCGCTTGCCACGCGTTTGTTTCTTCGGATTCAACTGCGGGCTCTTTAGAACACCCAAGATAGCAGGATGAGATTTGTGGTTTGCTCTGGTCGTCGTCCGTAGGATTCAGAGACTGTGTTCCCGTTATCTGGTCGTTATGGGTAATCGCGTCCGAACATTGTGAGCTGTAACAAGTTGTAGTTTTTGATACTTTTGGTGCTTTAGTCACTGCCTTTTTAACTGGAATATTGCTAAGCGTATTTCGTCGAGTAATGTTATCTTGCAAGAGCTTCCTTAAGTCTGCAAGCTCATTTTCCAATTTTTGAACTCTTAGTAAAATATAAGAACATCCAACGCAAGATTCGTCCTCGTAGCTGACGGATTTGGCTGCCATTACGCTTTTTGCGCGCTTTGCTGGTATTTGGTTGTAAGTATAAACTGATTGAGTGCCAGTCGTGGATGTCGAAGCCAGCTCAACAGGCTTTTCTTAAAAGGAAGTTCCGTGACTGGTCCTGTTGCTAGCAAACAATTGTTTTGAGTCCATAAATGTTAAAACACTGCGTAAAAGTATGTTCTCCTTTGAGCGTATAACGAAAATTTCAGACTGGCTTTGGAGTATGGCGAGTATTTAATGCAATATGAGCAAAAATGTTTATACTTGTTCAAAAATGCTTTCAAAAAATACTATAAACGGTATGAAGGATATTCAGGAACGACTCAGCCGTTCGGAGATGTCGAAGGTCCTGGATAACTTCAGATCTTCACGAGGTTGTACACGTTTGGTTCACTGAGTGGTTGTCAGTTTTTATTTGTGCAGAGCCTGCGCAGTCAACTTGAATAAGATGATAAACAAATTCCAATTTGATCCGTTTTATGACGAATTTTCGGCACAAGAAAGAATTCCAGATGAGCAGGAAGCAAATAAGTACATGCAGTTGAAACAGTATTGTCCGGAACAGTCCTAGTGAAGTGGTAACGAAGATCAAATTGCCAAGTTGGAGAACAAATAATTAGTGGTGCTTATAGGGTCTTCAAGGTTAAGGTGAGTGTAGGAGTGGCATGGCGTCAGCGACCATACCACGTAGAAAGCACCGGTTCTCGTCCGATCACCGAAGTTAAGCTACGTTGGGCCGGGTTAGTACTTGCATGGGTGACCGGCTGGGAATACCGGGTGTTGCTGACATCTCTCTTTTTCCTATTCACACCCACAATAACCGCGGTCGCCACAAACACCATCCTCCCTCCCTCCACACTCCCAGCCTGCTCGCATGCGGCAGGCTGCCCGCCTCTTCTCTCATACTCTCCCCACCTACCTGGCTCCAGGCAGCCCACTACATTGGCAGAAAACACCAATGTTGTCCCACGGCCGCGAGATCAAGCAAACCCCCTGCATCCTGCACAAATGCCAACCACATCTACTCCTCATCTCCCTCCTCAGCTTCTCTCCCTCAGTGCCTCCCATTGACCACGAAATCGTGCAGCTGACTTGTTGCCAGCTAACCGCTCACAAAACCCCCTCCCCTTGCACCAGCCTGTGCTCACACCCACAACAATTTGCATAGCTGACCACCGCACGGCCACAAAGGCTACACTGGCAGCACATGAGCAGCCTCCTCCCATGCACCTCTCAATGTCCTATCCGCCACGACCGTCGCTGTCGCCACTGCCACTCCGCCTCCCCTGAGGAGGCCCGAGTGAAGTGCAGCAACAAAAGCACCATACTCCTTCTCATTGTGGTATGTGTAGATAAGTGTGAGTTTAAGGAGTGGCATAGCGTCGGCGACCATACCACGTAGAAAGCACCGGTTCTCGTCCGATCACCGAAGTTAAGCTACGTTGGGCCGGGTTAGTACTTGCATGGGTTACCGGCTGGGAATACCGGGTGTTGCTGACATCTCTCTTTTTCCTATTCACACCCACAATAACCGCGGTCACCACAAACACCATCCTCCCTCCCCCATCACTCCCGGCCTGCTCGCATGCGGCAGGCTGCCTGCCTCTTCTCTCATACTCTCCCCACATACCTAGCTCCAGGCAGCCCACTACATCGGCAGAAAACACCAATGTTGTCCCACGGCCGCGAGATCAAGCCAACCCCATGCATCCTTCACAAATGCTCACCACATCTACTCCTCATCTCCCTCCTCAGCTTCTCTCCCACGGTGTCTCCTATTGGCCATGAAATCGTGCAGCTGACTAGGTGCCAGCTAACCACACACAAAACCCCCTCCCTTTGCACAAGCCTGTGCTCCAACCCGCAACAATTTGCATAGCTGCCCACCGCACAGACACAATGGCTACACTGGCAGCACATGAGCAGCCTCCTCTCATGCACCTCTCAATCTCCTTTCCGCCACGACCGTCACCGTTGCCACCACCACTCCACCTCCGCTGAGGTGGCCCGAGTGAAGTGCAGCAACAAAAGCACCATACTCCTTCTCATTGTGGTAGTTGTAGATAAGCGTGAGTGTAGGAGTGGCATGGCGTCAGTGACCATACCACGTAGAAAGCACCTGTTCTCGTCTGATCACCGAAGTTAAGCTACGTTGGGCCCGGTTAGTAATTGCATGGGTGACCGGCTGGGAATACCGGGTGTTGCTGACATCTCTCTTTTTCCTACCCTAGTAGGAAGCGTATATCGAGACGATAGCGGGGCGATATAGATTTTGCGCTATAGGTATATTGAGTCTACAGTGATTTTGTCCGGCGGATGTATATCGAGGCGATATCGAATTTTCGAGATACTCAAAAATGGCGACAGCTTGCCGTACAGTATTACGGGTTATTTCTTTCTTGGCTTAAAAACTGCCTCCACCTTAAATCCATTCCTAGAAGTGGTTTTTTTCTCTTCATTTACGTTTTACCTCTCTTATTATCACTTAGTTCGAACGACCAAATTAAAATTATCGGACCGAGCGACCGTCACTCTATTAAGCGACGCTCCTTCCACATGCAGAAAACGTGTAATTCGAAAGTTTGTTTAATATTAAGCGTATATTGTAAAAACATAAAAAATGTATGTAAAAATGCTGAACGAATTGCTTCACATGTCATATGAGGAGGTGTTGAGGCTATACATCGGCGATGCAGAAGAACCCGCGGGGTCCTGGGACGACGGTCCGCATATGCTGTCTACAATGTACAAATTATTGTTAATTACTCTTAGAGTTATACTTACCGCTGGTTTGCGTTGTACATTTTTTTCTGTACACGCTTTGTTAGTGTATCGAGCGATCGTTTCAGCCGTTTTGTTACAGTTGACTCCAGGTCAGCCAAGGTTGCCTTTCCGTTGGCATCCTAGATATACATAATCAGGCATACCCATTATCACCTCGTATATCTTCGATCCTAAGAGACCGTCTTTGTTTTTCCTGCCTTTTAAGTTAATATGCAGACTTATTTCGTCCACAAATAAGGCGTTAAATACGCGCTTGACGAAGTCATCAATTGTTCGTCCGCCAAGGCACGTGAGGAAGGCGATCTAATGTAATTAATAAGGATAAAATGGGATACCTACCAGTTGACCTCTGTAGGAAAGGTCCTCTAATGCTCTTATCCTCATGTAATGCTCTAAAATCCATTGCCGTCCGCACAGGCTGACCTACGGGATTTGTTGGCAGTGCGGCGGCCAGGGCGGCAGTGGAGGAGGACTGTTGTTGAATGGTCGACTCAAGCTCCTTTTATACTGCCGAGCACTTGCCCCATGCTGTTTAAGAGAACTGCTTGGGTCTGTGCTATCCTGGCAGTTTGCTGGCAGAGGAGAATGATCGCTCTCTGAATTTTTTCTAAGTGCTCATTCAATGTTGGCCCTAGTAAGTCTAATGGATTAGACGTAAGAGTTAATAAAACCACTAACCTTCTGGACGTGTGTCAAAAGATGTCATCGCAATGTCTTGGTATTGTCTACTGTCCTTAAATTGTGACCAATATTAGATTTGCATAACTTACCGGAGGTGATAGGCAATGACCGCTGTGGGTAGTCAAAGTAATCGGTCATGTTCGTGAACCTGAAGTATACTATTCGTAGACATTCACCTTCATCTGACAGGGACGAACAACTCTGCCTAAAATGGGCCACATTTCAGTCTTCGATTTTCTGTAAACTGGGAGACCATCGATTTCCAGGTAAACCGAAACTTCCGGTACATCGACGCTTCTTTTACTTAGCACTTGACGCAGTTGCCTTTCCAATCCAACATGCACATATTCCCCACTACCCATGGGGGGCTAACTCCAAATTATAGAATGCCCCCAGCAACGTTCTAGGGTCTGACGGAAGTTCAGGCACGAGAGGCCTAAATACACCCATAACGACTCGCAAATGAGCGTGCGCTATATTGAATCGCAAGGCCCACTCACGCAACTTATTAACGTATACATTACCTGCATCTGCATCTTCAGTGCAAACTGACGTGTCGATTTCAGCATCTCCCGGCTCCACTGCGACTCCAAAAAGATTAGACGACACACTACTTAGCGGCACACATGCCTGTGATTCTTCTTCTCTTTCTTTAGAGAAAATATTGCTATTATCAAGCATACTGCACGACAACTGATCTGCCCTCCACCTTTTACGAACTTCCTCGTCGATTTCACTTAATATTTGGTCCCCGAATTGCTTAATTCGCCATCTTCGCGTTCTTTCAGACTCCTGTCTAAACATAGTTATCAATAATGTAGCAAATTAAGGCATATATAAAAAGATATCAAAATAAACAGAGGGAGGTTGCTCACGTCAAACGTCACACGCGCACGCCGTGAAATAATGGCGTGCATTCACGCGCGCGGGAAGTGCCTACGTGACTAAATACTGCCAACCAATAAACAGCCAGATTACGTCAGGGAGGCAACCAATGACATGTCCATGGCTCCAAAAGCGAAAATTGGCTATTTGCGATATTACCTCGATATACGCTTGCTACTAGGGCTGTTTGGTGACGCCTCATATTGTCTTTGATCAAGGTCAACAATATCTTCGAGACTGCTGGCAGGGTATTTATTGGCCTGAAGTCATCGAATGACGTAGTTCGGCCGTGTTTGGATTAAGGCAGAATGTGCGATTTCTTCCATAAAATAGGGAAGGTTTCGCTTTCAAGAGCAAGATTAAATATCTTATACAGAAGTGACGGAATTATATTATTTGTATTTGCCTTTAGAACGCCATCTGGTCCAGGACTGTAAGATTGACGAGAACGCCGAATGGCTGCGGTCACGTCCCAGAGGGAAATGGTTATGTTTTCGAGGACGTTAACGGTCCAAACCCGGATGTTTGGAAAGGGGGCGACCGAATGTTCACTAAAAGTTCTGAACAATTATGCATTGAAGCTATCAGCCGTCAACTTGGCGTCAGCTATAGGGTTTCCAAAAGCGTCTCGAATTACAGGGTACTGAGTTTTTCTCTGCGCTTTTACTGTGCGCGAAAAGAGTTTTGCAACATTTATCGAAGGGTTTTCGGCACATTTGTCCTCTTCAGCTAGTCATCTTTCTTCAGGGAGCCTCTTAGCCTGTTAAAATATTTGTTGGATCAAGGGCAAGACGGAAGTTCCATTGCGTAGATGAAAACGACGCGAGAGTCTGTACAGTCTATGGCGGAAAGATAAAGGGAGGTACTCTTCATCCTTGACATTAATTATTGTCTTACGGGAAACAAAACGAGAAACGAGTGGACCTAGAGCTTGGTAGAATGTATCAGTACAAATATTCACATCCAAACATAGAAAGCAGTTAGTCCAATCGTGAGAATTGAGATGTGTTAGTAATTTCCCCATATTTGCTGATCGGAAATAATGGAAAAACTATATTTTTTAGAAAACGTTTCAAAAGCCTCGATTTCTAGCGAAGAAAGAACTCCCAAGTGGGTCTAAAGGTGACACTGACAATGGCTGACAACCTCTGCAGAAACTGAGATCAAGTATGTTTGATCCTCGGGTGGGAAAATCAACTACCTGCTCCCACATGTTAGTATCTATGGCCTCAAGCAAGTTTTCAAACTTTGCAAGACCGGAAGGTGGAAACCAATGCACTTCAGGAAGATTGAAGTCACCTACAGTCACCTGGAGATGTGCCTCACCATTGATCTTTCGTGTTTTTTGTTCTATTATTAATTGTCTCATTTTCATTTGCTCTTTCAGCCCGTATTCCGGTTCAAAAAAACTTCAGAATGCAGATCCCGTAGGCTTTATTTTCTCTGTAGCTGGAACTGTGCCTGTGCTTCGTTTACCAAGATAATTTTAAGAGGACTTGGTCAAGGATTTGAATCGGGTGCTGGCAGATCCTTCCCTGTTCTATATGTCTTGAGAATGTGGATGGACTCGCCGTCCGTTAGCAATGTTTTTGCATATAATTGAAGGAGATCCAAGTCACATGTAACCCGCTCCTTTGGAATTATTAAGGCTGACTCTAGAACCCCTTTTATGACTTCATTATGTTTTCGGCTAAATCGATCGCCCGTTTTCCACTCAGATCTTTCAAATGAGTGCGTACTTGTAACCAGTTCACTTGGTCCGATAGGTCCAGATGAACCGGGTGTTGGGAAGGCTGGAGCCAAATCCGTGAATGACTTGGTCTTCTTAGACCTTTTCCTCTTTGGCTTTACAAATCTCATCAACCTCTTTAACATTGCATGTTGGAGCAACGTCCAGCAGCGAGTTAGCGCTGGGTTGTAAAACCAGATTATTGTTAATGCTGCCTGAGCTAAGTGCTGATGGTTTGGAACAAGGATAAGATGGGGCACCCATTCAAATTAGCGAAACCTCTTCCGGTTAACTGGGTTCGGATAACGCGATATCTTTTACGTGAGTATTAGGTATGCTTGAAGAGGCTATATATGCATACGCAATTTGCTTTGTGGTAGGGTTTTTACTGACAGGAGCTAATTTAACAGGTGGGCAAGATATAGATTTGTTTAAGTTATCTGTTTCTTGCCTTAGATTGCTTATTTCCTGCTCCATCCCTGAGAAGTTCTGCTGGAGGCTGAAACCCCATACAAATTTTGTCTTCGTAAGCTACATTAGTTAAGCTTACTAAACTTTTACCTCGTTTAGCGGGAGATGAACAATTATCAGAATAACGATAGTTACAACTATTTTCTGTAAGTCTGTCAATTTTTGATCAAAATCCCCTGCCAACATGCCCGAGTGGTAAGAGGCGTCGACAGACGGTCCTACGCTATTTTGCAGTGCATGTTCGAATCTAGGTCGCGAACCAATTTTTCATGGCAATAAACTTAAGGCGCCTGTGTTTTGCATACTTATGGGAATATAGAGCAAATGAGATGAATGTTAGAATCGCCACAAAATTCACAGAGAGTCGGTTATGATATTCAACAATAAGACTGTATGGTGATGTTCAGTTCAGTTCAGTTTTATTAAGGGAAATATAGGCGAAGCCTTTGAGCTCCCTATTGATGTCAATGACACTGCAAATTAAAAAAGGCCGACATATAATGGACGTTGGACAAAGGGTTATCTCCCCGTCACACTAAAGGGCATCGGACAAACAATTATAAAATAATATTACTCAAAAATATGGAGAAGTATGTTATATAACGCGAAAATTGTGGATGAGAATGTGTTTCAGGAAATGTGTTTGGTTCTGATGTCGTGGTGGTACTTATGGCTGTACTGGTCAAACTTGCGCTTAAAAGTGTCAACGGATAAGGACATGATTATGTTCGCAGGCAGAGCATTCCAGGCCTTAATCACTTTGTTGGAGAAGAAAAACCTTCGTTTGTCGAGTCTTGCACCTGTCACACGTAGTTAAATAGGATGTCCTTACAAAGTAGTGCTAGTGGCCAGCTCAAAGAAGTCGCCAGTTGCAAGGCAACAATCCTGACCGCGCAGCATGCGAAAGGCTTGTATTAGGTCGCCACGTAGCTGTCTGTAGTCCAGAGGAAACAGATTAAGATAAGACAATCGTGTCTCGTAAGGCAGGCAGCTTTGACCTTGAACAAGCTTGGTTGCACGTCTTTGGATCTTCTCAAGGGTGTTGTGGTCTTTGACAGACTACGCTCTCCAGGCTTGTATGGCAAATTCCAATTGTGGTCACACGAACATCCCGAAGACCTTATTAAGGCACTCTTTGTCGAACTTTGCAAACGCTCGCTTAATTAGATACAAGCTTGACATGGCCGATTTTGCTACTTTTGAGCAATGGAACGATGGTTTCATTGAGGGCGTGATCCATACTCCTAGATCTTTCTGAGCCTCTACCTCTGGTAGCGGTGTGTCGTCCAGATAGTAAATTCTCTGGTGCCCGGAGCTGGTTCTGCCGAATCGCAGAATATTGCACTTGGAAGCATTGAATGGAAGGAGCCAGTTGTGCGACCATTAATCGAGTCGATGCAAGTTCGTCTGTAGATTTTACTTCAGCAGCTGCGTTGTAAATGACCTTTTTAAAGCTTTATATCGTCAGAAAACATGGCGGTGTCACAGTTCAACCCAGATACGCAGTCAATAATGTATATAAGGAAGAGTATAGGGCCAAGGACGGAGCCCTGAGGAACCGCACTCTCAACCACCACCTCCACCGATTGTTGATCGCCAAGACGGACAATCTAAGCTCGCCAAATCAAGATGTTTTCGATCCACTTCAAAAGCTTGCCCCTTACCCCAATACGGTTGAGTTTGTACAGGAGACGCTGGTGAGGCACGCTATCAAAGGCTTTCTTTAAAGTCTATGTAGACTGCGTGCACCACATTTCCTTCATCGACCGCTCGGGTCCATCGTTTCAGACAGTAGAGCAAACAGGACCTTCCTCTGTGGAATCCGTGCTGCGCGTCAGCGAGAAGATGATGCCACTCCAGAAACTGCATCAGTTCACGTTTGATGATTCGTTCCATAATCTTGCAACATATGGAGGTGAGATTTACTGGCCTGTAGTTATTTGCGGAAGCCCGGCTGCCACTTTTATGCATCGGAGAAATCCACGCGGTCTTCCCGGCGCGCAAAACCGCTCTTGCAAAACTTCTTGAAAAAATTATTTTTAATCAAATTCTCGACTTTTGCTTAGAAAATAAGCTCTTAAGCGACTCACAATATGGTTTTCTACCTGGGAGATCATGCGAAGTGTGTCACTTAGCTTTGCTTAACCTCGTCACTTCCCTTTGTAATGAGCAGCAGACAGTGGTTGTGATCTTCTTTGACCTAAACAAAGCCTTTGACAAGGTACCGCACAAACGTCTTCTGGTGAAACTGGAAGCCCTCGGCATCCGGCCTCCTCTCCTTGACTTCATTGGTTCCTACTTGTCTAACCGCAGCCAGAAGGTCTTAGTAGGTAATAGCAACTCGACGCCTCAACCGATCACGAGTGGCGTTTTTCAAGGCACGGTTCTAGGTCCCCTTCTCTTTATTCTGTACATAAACGAAATTTCAGCTTTACTCACAAATTCACAAACTTTTGTTTATGCTGACGATCTCAAGTGCATTTATTCATTTTCTAAAGACACTGCCAATAGTTGCGTGGATAAAATCAACACTGATCTACTTATGCTCTCACGTTGGAGCTGTACTTTGCAGATGGAGTTTTCTTCATCCAAGAGTAGTTTTATGTGTTTTGGCCCCGCTAAGCTTCCTGGACCCATCGTATTTCAAAAATAGTACACTTTTAGAACGATCAACCATAAAAGACTTAGGTCTAAGTTACACGAACAAGCTAGCATTATCGCCTCATGCAGATCGAATTTCTGCAAAGGCTGCACAGATATGTGGTTTTATATCGCACAATTTCTTTCTTGGGAAATAAAGTTAGACCTGTACCGCATGTTTGTTCTTCCTGTTCAGAATACTGCTGTCCCCTCTTTGGGCTGATGAACGCCTCTGACCGCAGTAAGATTGAAAAATTCAGAAGGTTTTTTTGCTCGAAGACTATTTTTCTCTTCCTGGATCCAGTATCTCTTATACGGATAGATGCCAGTTAGCAAACATTAAATTTCTGTGGGTTAGAAGACTCGAAGCCGGTCTCTGCTTCCTGTATTGCGTTAACTCTAGCCCCAAATCTCCCACGAATTAACGCTCTTACTCCGGTAGATCGACCCTATGCCACTCGTAATTCCTCCATGATCATTTCACCACCCCTTAGCTCCACAACTAACCGGTCTCATTTTTTGCCTCCAAATATGCTTTCATCTGGAATAATCTTCCACTGCAAATTAGGTTGTCATCCACATTAGCTATTTTTCAAAAACAAAAGTTACGCAAACATTTAACTTCGGAAGATATAAAGTCCTTATTGTCTGTTTCCTTCCTAATTCGCAACTTTTTGGATTTCGAAAAGGGTCCTCCTGGTATTTGAGGCAGTTCCTTGATATTATAATGGTCTCTTATTATATGTCCATCATCCTCTGCAGAGTCAATCTTTGCATTTACTTTGCCCCCCTCATTTTAAACTAGCATCGCCAAGTCTTGACAACCTTGGTACTTTCCTCCGCTTTTTGCAACCCCGACGATGGTCTCCAGGTTCAGTTGAGGGTCAAGGCGGGTTCTGATGGTTTTGCTTCTTTGACTGGGGGACTATGCAGTCAGCAAGGTCGCATCTCGATTATGATCTCATGACCTCTACTGTCCCCGTCTTCGTTTTTGACCCTGGTGTCACGATGAGTCCGTCCTCTCTCACCTCCACTGGTGGTTACAAACAATAGCTCTGACTGCTATATTATCTCTCACACGACAAGGAGCGTTCCGAACCCTCATACGTTGTCAGCAACATCACAGATCTATCCCATTGCATCAAGCTATTAATGTTTTTAGTGAAGCAGTTTTTTTCTCCTATTTTTTTTTAAAATTGGCGGCTCGCTGAACTCCGCCTCCAATTTACCGTAGGAGTTTTTTAACTGCTTCTTTTTCTAGTTCACCGTTTATGTTAAAGATTGTTGTCTATTGTTTTTAAAAATGGCAAATCGTTCTGAATCGGATATGCCTACCAAAATGTTAATTTCTGCTGTTAATATGGCTGCTCACATAGAGCAGCAATTATCCCCTTTGTATTTATTTATACCACGATACTAAGTTTGAAATGACGGGCTCTCTGGGCCTTAAATATACAATTTATTTATTTATTTATTTATTCCAATCGGGTGGCAATCTGCCTGCAGCGAGGGAGGCTTGGAAGAGTAGACACAAAAGGCTCGGCCAACTCTACGGCCAACTCCTTTAACAACTTTGCCGGTATTACATCAGGACCTGGCGATTTGGTTTCGTCCAGCTTCAGTATTTCCTGCAGAACAATAGGTTCTGTTATGACCACTGAGTCAATTGTCAGTATAACTTCCGCACTTAAGTTATCAGCGGTTAGATTGGCTTCTCTCGTAAAAACTGACTGAAAGAACTCAGAAAGATGCTCAGCCTTTTCCTCGTCCTTGCAAAGTTCAACGCCGTCATCCATTTTTAGCAAAGGGACGGGGTCTTCATTTCGAGTGCACTGTCTGATGTAGTTTGTAGAAGAGCTTAGGGTTTTCTGCTACACGGTTTATCAAGTTACTCTCAAAACTTTGGCGGGCTTTATAAGCCAGGCCTTTTTACCCTGTTCCTCTGCGTCTTGTACTTTGTCAGCGATTCGACGGTCTTTTCCCTTAGATAAGTTTGCCACAGCTTTCGTTTGCGGTTTACTTACTCTTCAGTGTGGTCTTTAGCAACTGGGGTCTGTTGGTGACCTTTTTTCGGATTAGGAAATTAGTTGGTGATAAGTCCCTGTAATACGGCCTTAAATGGCAACCAATCCTCGAGAATACACCCGGTGAATGTTTCATTCCAATCTAAATGGCGCAAATCAATTTCCATTTGGGTAAAGTCTCCACGCCAAAGGTTGCGTTTGACTGTGATGCTTCGATCGGGGACAGAGAAGAGTGAATATTCCAATTGTAGGACTACGGGATCACTTTTGCGCAGTAGGGATAGACAGTTCACAACATCTTCGCTGTCAGGCGCCTTTGCCAATACAAGGTCCAAACAATTAGCTTGTTGCCCCTCGCGTATTCTGGTCGGAGACAGGACGTGTTGAGTAAGGAAAGCGTTTGTGTATAGCTTCTAGGAGGTGGCGATCGAAGTTTAATTCCGAGCCAGGTGCTGAGCTCAGATTCCAATCGATATTTTGAGCATTAACGTCGCCCATAATCATGACTGCGAATCGACTAGCAAACGATTATAAATCATCTATCAGTCTACTGTCTGACTGCGGATCGTTTCTCGGTGGTGGGTAGAACGTTAGGATCTCAAGTTCTTGGGACTCCGGCGTTCTGATGGTGAGCCAGATGGCTTCAGTTTCGCACGCGAGCTTTTCATTTTTTTCTGACACGAGCAGGCAATATCTGACAAAAGTCAGCCCACCCCCACGATGACGTCTTGCTCTATCCTTTCTGAATAACTGAAAACCGGGAATTGCAATTTTACGATGGCCCACCTTCATGGTCAGCCACATTTCAGTTATGGAGATGATATCTGGTGAAGTTTGGCATACGTATATCTTAAGCTCATCTAATTTAGGGAGTAGGCTTTGGACATTTATATATACATTTTAGTTTATTTGTGTGTTGTACGCCGACTATATCGTTGCCTTCTTCATTTGAGGCAGCTTGACCGACATTCGCACATGATGTGTCCATATTCAAGAGGCTTTGCATATTTCCGCAATAGAACTGGATTATATGTAGATTTTTGCATTGGATTAGTTGCCCGACCTTAAGACTTTTGTCAGAATGACGGGCGTTCTCCGAAAAAGGGGTTTCTGTACTCGAACAATCACTCTGTTCCTTATTACCAGTCACTTCTCTCCCTGTTCTTTCAAGTTCTCCAATTCCGCTATGAGCGCCCTCCCTTTCATTCTCTCTTGCACAGAGTAGTCTGGTTGAAAAAAATACCTCTGGGACCGGGGACTCCCCCTGCTGTTCGCTCGATTAAAAGGTATCTCTGAAGTTTGTTTTCCAAAATTACCTTTAAAGGCCTTGATTTATTTCTTCGAAAGTTTGTGTCATCTTTACTGTTTAGTCGGAAAAGTTTAAAACCCCTAATTTTTTCATCCTCTATTATTATTTCACTCAAACACTCCTGCAAGGCCGTGATATCATCGTTCATTCTATGAAAACCTGGGGTTTTGTTGGTTTATTCACGAAGCCCATGGACGATTATGCATTGTGACCTGTCCACAGAACCTCTATCCATGGGGTGCTGTTGAATAATTTTCCTGGCTGATGTTGGGGCTTCCCCAATACTGGCTTCAATGTCTATGGCTCGGGGAGGTTCTACCACTGTGGGTCCACTTTGTGTCATCCATTCGGTAGCCGACAGCTCCTCTATATTTGCCTACAAGCATGGAGGACCCCGGCTGATGGCAGGACTCACAACACTCTTCCAAGAGATGTGGCGCCAAGGACAAGTTCCTCAGGATTTCAAAGACGCGACCATCGTCCATCTCTACAAACGGAAGGGGAACCGGCAACTCTGTGATAATCACAGAGGCATCTCGTTGCTCAACATCGCCGGGAAGATCTTCGCCCGTATCCTTCTCAATCATCAACACGGACACCTAGAGAAGGGCCTGCTCCCGGAAAGTCAATTTGGCTTCCGCCGGCACCGTGGAACAACCGATGTGATCTTTGCCGCCCGCCAGCTACAAGAGAAGTGCCAGGAGATGCGAACTCACCTATACACTACCTAAGTGGATCTTACTTAAGCCTTTGACACGGTGAATCGCGACCGACTGTGGAAAGTCGTGCAGAAATTTGGCTGTACTGAGCGGTTCACGCACATGGTGCGTCAGCTTCATGACGGGATGATGGCGCGCGTCACTGACAACAGGACGGGATCCAAAGCATTCGCAGTGACCAACGGAGTGAAGCAGTGATGCGTATTGGCTCCCACCCTGTTCAGTCTCATGTTCTTGGCTATGCTGATGAATGCCTACCGTGATGAGCAGCCTGGGATCCGCATCGCCTACGGAACTGACGGGCACCTTCTCAACAGTCGGCGTATGCAGGCTCCAACGCGCGTGTCTACGACTACAGTCCATGACTTGCTCTTCGTGGACGACTGCGCCCTTAACACCGTGACGGAGGAAGACATGCAAAGGAGTATGAACCTCTTCGTCGCAGGCTGCGCCAATTTTGGATTAACAATCAGCACAGCCAAAACAGTTATCAGGCACCAGCCGCCACTCAGCGCGGAATACAATGCTCCCCAAATCAATGTCAACGGTGCTCAACTCAAAAACGTGGAAAAACCTTCACTTTTCTAGGAAGCACGCTGTCACGTTACACGAGAATCGATCACGAGGTTGCCCAACGGATCTCCAAAGCCAGTCAGGCCTTCGGAAGGCTGCAGGCCTCCATGTGGAATCGCCACGATATTCACCTGAACACCAAACTGGAGATGTACAAGGCCGTCGTCTTGATGACACTCCTTTACGTAGCGGAGACCTGGACCGTCTACTCGAACTAAGCCAGGAAGCTAAATCACTTCCATCTCAGCTGCCTCCGCAGAATACTGAAGCTTAGATGACAAGACAGGATCCCGGACATGGAAGTCCTGGAGTGGACCGGAATCCTCAGCATCCACGCCATGCTGAGGCAAGTGCAGCTGCGATGGAGCGGCCACCTGGTGAGGAAGGATGACGAACGACTACCTAAAAGACGGATAAACGCCGCCGAGGCCAAAAGAGCGGCACAAAAGTCACCAGCGCCAAGGACCAACACCGTCGATGCCCAGACCCTGCCAACATGCCCGCGCTGTCAACGCATCTTCAGCGCGCGAATCGGCCTGGTGGGACATCTTCGGACGCAATGCACCAACAATTCGACAATTCCAACTTCTACGTCAAATTCTGCCAACCCTCCTTCTGACTCCTTTACCCTCACTCCTGGCATCAATTTCATTACTCCCGACATCATAGAGACCACATCCAATACTCATCGCCTGTTACCCCACCACCGCCTTCGCCTTCACTACCACCACCACTGCCATCAGCGATGGGGACTATCTCCTTAACTGTCCTCAATGCGATCGCAAATTCACCTCACGCATCGGCCTGGTCGGACACTTGCGAATCAATCGCACAGAGACTGGTGAACCAGTGCCTGGAGCACCAACACGCAGCACAGATCGCTGACTCCACTGCCCTCACTGTCCTCACGCATTCACTCATCACATGGGCTTATTCGGTCACATGCGCATCAATGACAGCGGAATTAACCGCAATGCCGACAACACCGATACACCATGCACACCCGTTGCTCCTGCCATTTTTACCACCACTGCCACCCCCACTACCATGAATGTCATCCTTCCAGCCTCTACCGATTTCTCCTGCCCACACCGCGCCCACAACTTCAACTCACGCGTTGGCCTGGTCGGTCACCCGCGAATCTATCGCACAGAGGCTGGTGAACCAGTGTCTGGGGCTCCAACATACAGTCGCCTCGCTCGCCTCAACTGCCCTCACTGCTCCCACACATTTACACACCACATGGGCCTATTAAAACACATGCGCCGCCATGACAAACCTGCGGTAAACCACCGGAGGCTAAGCCACATCAGCGCACACCATCTACACTAATACCTAGACAACAGCCTCACAATCATCATAATGTAGCTGATAAAATTACGGTTTCCTAGAAACCGTGGCTTTGAAGGCTACCCATCTGACACTAACACCAACCCACGCCGTCGTCTTAGTGTATGTGTTGTATGTGTCGAGTGGCTGACCAGTGGACTGGGAGTCAGACGGCGATGGCTCCTCCAAATCCCCTGAGTAAATGAATCCTGGTGTGTGCGTGATGGGTGGCCAGGTTGTGCTGTGGCGCGCGAAGACGGGTATGCCGACCCGTCAGCCAATGCGCACACTACCACATCAGAAAACTGAGTGGCTCAGATGGTGGTTTTAGTGCGGGGGTGGGGGAGAGAGTGAGGTCGAGAGCTCAGCGCATTTCCCTCACTATAAACGAATCTGACGCGCTTGAACTATCACGGTGTGCTAAAAGCCGTGGCTTGGACGGTCGCCAATTGATGGGATAACTCGGACCGCGTGGTCAACCCAATGTGTGTTTTGTGGGGAGTGGCTGACTGTCGAACTAAGAGTCAGTCTGCAATGGGTCCTTTTTAATGTGGTCATTATGGCTCTCCCACTCCGTGGGATCTGAGCCAGGTGTGGTGGTACGCCCAGGGGCGGGAACGGTCGCACCAGCCACCTGAGCCCTCTCTCATCTCCGGTATTCTTGACTCTGTCGTGACACCGGGCTCAGGTTGGGGAGGAGGAGAGAGTGCGGTAGCTGCCGCGCAAGGCTACTATCACTTACAAATAATTCACGCCCAAGTCACCGTCCCTGCCCCACCTGGTGTGGAGCATACGGTGGACCTCGTCAAAATCGACGGTCGAACTATCATCATCATATTTGCCTCTGATGAAGCGCGCGTGGCCTGGAGACTATTTTCGTTGATCGTTATCTGCCGTGTTTTGTTTAGCTCGTTCATTGGTATATTTTGATCAATTTCATTTTGTAACTTCGATTGCTTTTCTGGCGAGTTTGAAATCAGCCCCGTCGGATTTTGGTACCCGTCTCTGTGGTCTTGCCTTTCGCCTTTCTTATTCTTCAGTGTTACTGGAGGCTCTGCGTCACTACTCTTGACTGGTGTCTTAGATACCACATTATAAATATTTGGGGATTTATTGTGTACGTTGCCTCGTGCTCTACTCTATGTTATCCTATGCGTTGATGCTGGCAATTGATCCTCTGAAACGAGGGTTTTCTGTATAAAATTCTTCATAATCCTGATTTCTTCCTCCAGTTGATTTAACTTGGAGGTTAGCATTTGAAAACCACCACAATATTTTTCCTCGTACTTTGGCCGTTACCAATTTATAAGGCTTTTAGAGCACCCCTCCGAACGTGCCGCGATGGCGCAGTCGGGTAAGACGTCGATCTTGTAGTAGTGGGATCCCGGTTCAATCCCGCCTCGCGCAGCACTTTGCACTTCAATTTCAGCCTTCGCCATTTTGCACACATATAGTATATCCAAAAAAACGTTAGATATGAATTTTCGTCCTATGTTCGAGGGAAAAAAGCCTTTTACGTCGTTCTCCTATTAGATAATGACTTTATAGGCTGGACATTTTCGTCCTAATACGGTGATTGATGAATTCGGAAGAGATATCTTTATCACGTGTATTCGAAATATGATGCATTCAACGAATAAGTTTAGTAGAGTAACTCAGCCTTTGAAGAAGTTGCTTGTCTCGGTTCGCAACCAGTCGACACGAGTGAGAGCCGACTCGATGGAAGTCCGTGTTCTGCGAAAATCCGTTAAAAATTTGTGAGGACGAAGCTATCGTTGAGTGGAATCCAGTTTCTGGTACCGGAAAGCTAATAGATGAAAAGGGCCAAAAGTCTTGAAGAAAATAAATTCCTCAGAGGTCAGAAATTTGAACCTTAATTACATTTACGGGCCCAGGTGTTCATATTTGAACAAAGATATAAGAATATTAAAATATTAGGACGCAGCCTTTGGTTTGAGCCCCCTCCGCGATTGAAAGCAGATGCAGGGAGCACACAGTTGGCATGAGTTTCAGAAATTAGCAAAGATCGATGCTTGCAATTCCAGTTGAGGTAAATTCTGGGGCAGGGAAGAATCTGCAGCAGGGGGAATTATTGTTTTTTAAGCCTCGGAAGTTTTAATTGTTGAAATACGTAACTCGCTTTGATTCGCACTATCTTCTGCACATTTTTTGCTCCCTGATTTTTTTCTTTTTAGATTGCTATCTAGGCACCCAGGTCGCTTGTTCGGATGGACACTCTTCAGTGGGCGGTAGTTGTCGATGAGATAGAGAAGAGCATTGCCTAAAAACTTCAAAGTTTCGTTCAGAGTGCCCAAAAAACATTGATATCCAGTCAAGGTTGGTTAAGTCTGCTCGCATCTCGGGAAAACTTCCTAGTCAAATGTTATGCTTTTTCTATATTAGGCAAATTGGAGAATAAGAAATACTTCCCACATAAGCACGATGTGGTCAATTCATGGAAATAGTTCAGTATATTTCAGTATATTTAAGGATAATAGGGATTGCCTTGGAAGGCCCCTATTAAGAACCTTACATAAAACATTCCAGTTAAAATACATATGTTATAACAAAGTAGCACGTAAAATATTTACATATAAAGATAAAAGTTTTTTACAGTGGGGCCTAGGCCCAGTCATCCTCAAGGATCGATTCAATTCAATTCAACTCAATTCAATTTATTGAGGGAAATAGGCATGGGCCTTTGAGTACCCTATTTGTAACGTAAAATTAAGTGCGGTATACAGAGAAACCGTGTGGGTTGCAAAGGTACAAAAGGCGGTCATAAAATATGACAAGTGGTGCACGACTCTCGAGGGTTAAGATAAATTCCTCATCGCTCAGGCTCGTTGCGGAACATAAAACTGTCAAGGTTCCTTTTAAAGCTTTCCAGCGATGGTGACATCACAACGTCTTCAGGGAGGGCATTCCATGGTTTAACCACTCTGACAGAGAAGGAGAACTTGCGCACATCCAGTCTCGCCTGCTGGACACGCAGTTTCAATGGGTGACCTCGGAGATGGGTCGTGGCGGCAAATTCAAAGAAGTCCGAGAATTCCAGGCAACAATCCAATCCCTTCACAATGCGGAATGTCTGCAGGAGATCACCACGCATTTGCCTATAACTCAAAAGGGAACAGATTAAGATTCATTGAGGTGGGTTGGATGTGGCAAGGAGCTTTGACTTCTAACCATTTTTGGTGGCTTTTCCTCTGTACTCTTTTCGAGGCAGTTCTGATCTTGAACTGTCCAGGGTTTCCAGGCGTGCATAGCATATTCCAAATGCGGCCTAATGAATGTTCCAAAGGTCTTAGCGAAAAAGATCTTCATCGAAATCCAAAAAGGCTCGTCTGATGGCATGCAACACCGAAATTGCGCTCTTCGCCACTTTCGAGCAGTGAGACGATGGTTTTAAGGTGGTGGTCGTCAGCACACCAAGGTCCTTTTTGGGTTTCCACGTCTTTAAGGCTTCACCGTTGAGAAAGTAACTTCTACTTTCGGCAGATCCAGATGGGTTGCCTAAGCGAAGTATTGTACACTTATCGACGTTGAACCGCAAAAGCCAATGATTCGACCACTCCTCCAACCGAGTTAGGTTGATCTGCAGTTTATCTTCGTCAGCAGGGCTCTGGATTACATTCCAGATTTTAATGTCGTCGGCAAACATTGCTGCTTCACAGTCGAGATTCCTGACACAATCGTTCACGTATATTAAAAACAGTTTTGGCCCTAGTACTGAACCCCTGAGGAACCCCACTCTCGACCGCAGCAGAACTTGACCTCTCTTGGCCGATGCACACAACCTGGCGCCGACCCACGAGGAAGTTTTTCGATCCACTTGAGGAGGTTACCTCTGATTCCAATTCTTTCTAGCTTGTACAGCAGTCTCTCGTGCGGCACAGTATCGAAGGCCTTTTGAAAGTCAATGAAGGCAATGTGAACCGCGTGTCTATCTTCAAGTGCTTGGGTCCACCTCTGAGCGAATACAGCAAATTCGTTGTGCATGATCTTCCTTTTTCTGGAACCCGTGTTGACAGCTTGATAACAAATTATGAGTCTCTAGGAATTTCACCAATTCGCTCTTGATGATCCTTTCCATAATCTTGCCAAGGATGCATGTCAAGCTTATGGGCCTGTAGTTTGTCACTGACGCCCGGCTACCGCTTTTGTACAAGGGAGTTATATGTGCCAGCTTCCAATCGAAAGGAAGTGTTCCGGAGTCAAAGGACTTTTGAAAGAGCACTGACAAAGGTGCGGAAAGTTCATTGGCGAGTTCTTTCAGAAGCTTGGGTGGAAGCTCGTCTGGTCCTGGGGATTTCGACTCTTTTAGTTCTTTTAATTCCCTTTTGGATCCGAAATTGTGAGAATAGTATGTGGCTAATGCTTGCAGTCGGCGGGTTATCCACTGAGGGACGAAGGAACCTTGCCTCGTTTAGTGAAGACTTGGAGCGGTAGAACTGTGAAAAGTACTCGGCTTTTTCCCTGTTTTCAGAAATTTCGACGCCCACAGCAGTCTTAATCAGCGGTAACTGTAGACTAACTTTGGATTCTGCGTTGCCTTTTGCAGCAAAAGTCTTCTCAAAATTCTCTTCGCGTTTTTAAGGATAAGGCTTCTCATTTTGTTTCTCTGTGCTTTTATACTTTATTAAAATAGGCGACTTGATTAGACTCGCAATATTTTTCTCCACAACTTGTGCTTTCTGTTTATTTCCGCTTTTTAGGTTGCTGTCTAGCCACCCAGGACGCTTGCTGTGATGGACACTCGTTAGCGGGCAGTGGTTGTCAATAAGTTGCAGAAGAACATTTCGAAAGACTCCCAATCTTCGTTTACGGTGCTCGAAAACATTGAGGTCCAGTTGATGTCTGTTAAATCTGCTCGCATCTGATGAAAATTTTCCTCGCCAAAACGTTACGCCGTTTTTTTCCTCTATAGCAGGGCGCAACGGAGAATAAGGAGTAGTCCCATATAAGCACTCACATGATCACTACGACCGAGCGGGAGGCATTGAAATAATCTCGTCAATGCTGCCTGATGTTTTCGTGAAAACCAGGTCAAGACAGTTAGCCCATTTGTCCTTCACGTGTTCTGGTGGGGAACAAGACATGCTGTGTAAGAGTGCCTTCAAGGTATTTTGCAGAAAAACATAATCAAAAAGTCGATTTCGGGCATGATGATTGAACAGTGCTCCAGTTAATTCCTGGTGCGTTGAAGTCACCCATAATCATGACATTAGGTCTACTGGAGAAATTTTCTAATTGTTCTAACAAGTGGGTGTCCGCGACTCGGTCTATCCTAGGTGGCCGATAGACAATGAGGACATCTAGACACGCAGAGCCAAGAGCCTTGATATTCAACCATATGGCTTCCGTGCTGCACGCAAACTTGCTCGTCTTGTCAGACACTATTAGCACGTCTTTCACATACACAATTATTCCACCGCCCTGTCGGTTTTCTCTGTCCCTCCGATATATTTGGTACCCAGACAATGTTATTTCGCTATCTCGAATACTGCCCGAAACCGTGTGGGTTGCAAAGGTACAAAAGGCGGTCATAAAATTTGACAAGTGGTGCACGACTCTCGAGGGTTAAGATAAATGCCTCATCGCTCAGGCTCGTTGCGGAACATAAAACTGTCAAGGTTCCTTTTAAAGCTTTCCAGCGATGGTGACATCACAACGTCTTCAGGGAGGGCATTCCATGGTTTAACCACTCTGACAGAGAAGGAGAACTTGCGCACATCCAGTCTCGCCTGCTGGACACGCAGTTTCAATGGGTGACCTCGGAGATGGGTCGTGGTGGCAAATTCAAAGAAGTCCGAGAATTCCAGGCAACAATCCAATCCCTTCACAATGCGGAATGTCTGCAGGAGATCACCACGCATTTGCCTATAACTCAAAGGGAACAGATTAAGATTCATTAGGCGGGTGGGATATGGCAAGGAGCTTTGACTTCTAACCATTTTGGTGGCTTTCCTCTGGACTCTTTCGAGGCAGTTCTGATCTTGAACTGTCCAGGGTTTCCAGGCGTGCAAAGCATATTCCAAATGTGGCCTGATGAATGTTCCAAAGGTCTTAGCAAAAAGATCTTCATCGAAATCCAAAAAAAGGCTCGTCTGATGGCATGCAACACCGAAATTGCCCTCTTCGCCACTTTCGAGCAGTGAGACGATGGTTTTAAGGTGGTGGTCATCAGCACACCAAGGTCCTTTTGGGTTTCCACGTCTTTTAAGGCTTCACCGTTGAGAAAGTAACTTCTACTTTCGGCAGATCCAGACGGGTTGCCTAAGCGAAGTATTGTACACTTATCGACGTTGAACCGCAAAAGCCAATGATTCGACCACTCCTCCAACCGAGTTAGGTTGATCTGCAGTTTATCTTCGTCAGCAGGGCTCTGGATTACATTCCAGATTTTAATGTCGTCGGCAAACATTGCTGCTTCACAGTCGAGATTCCTGACACAATCGTTCACGTATATTAAAAACAATATTGGCCCTAGTACTGAACCCTGAGGAACCCCACTCTCGACCGCAGCAGACCTTGACCTCTCTTGGCCGATGCACACAACATGATGCACACATGCTGGCTTAGACAGTGCCTTCCCGGTGCTAACCAAATATAAATTCTGAATTCTTAATTAGCTTCCAGCTTACGCAGTGTAATTAACATCCATGGGATCAAAACAAATCTTTGCTAGCAGCATAACCATTAATGACACTTTATTTAAAGGAAAGCCTTTTTAGCTGGCTTTCGCATCCACGACAGGCCCTCAATAAGTTTGTACTTACAACCGAGGACCAACAAAGCGCGTAAAAAGCAAAATGGCGACCGAAGCCGTCGGCTACGTGGACAAATCTTGTATTGGATGTTCTTATATTTTACTGAACGTTCGAAAACCTGAAAATGAGCTTGCTGACTCGAGGAAGCTCATGCAAGAGAACAATACTAGATAAAATATGGTAAGCAATACTACAATTAACAATACAGAAACCAAAAAACCAAAAGTACCATAAAATACAATTGGTAAAAACTCTCAATGTTCAGACGCAAATACCCGTATGGAACGCACTCTCTGAATCCTACGGAAGATGAACAAAGTGAACCACAAATTGCATCAAGCTATCTTGGGTGTTATAACGAGCCAGCAGTTATGGTTTCGCCGAGTGCAGAAGGGACTCTTTTTGCTGTTTAAGCTTTTGAATAGTCGTAATTTAATCCCCTTACCACTGTGAGGCAGCTTGACCATCGTCGGCGCAGCAGTCATCGCAATGTCTTTTTATTTCTTCCATTAGCTCGCACAGTTAAGTATCGACGGTTCTTTTCGGTAAACGCCATGGCCATGTGGAATAAACTTCCCCATAATATAAAAATCCAGCGGAGTTATTCTTTGTTTAAGATAAATATTACTAGTTTTTGCATTCAGAACAGTTTCCAAGAATTCTGGGCACCGACACGGTAGAATCTGTTTTTCCTGTCCGACGGAGTGCGCGGCATCTGAACCCGATCCCAGGTGTTACCTTGAGGGATACGGCACCGTCTCTGCAGCCTGCACCCGCTGACTTCTTCGGCAGACAGTGAGCAACCGTACACGGATGCTTTCTTGCCTGGGGCAGAATCCCGGTTCCTAGCAAAGACAGAGAGACTGCATACAGACTGCAATTGTGTTAACCCTTCCCTGATTTGAATTGCTATCATCCTAACAGGCGGCAGTTTTTTCTCCTGAATAACATAAAGATAGGAAAAACATTTATAATGATATATATTCAGGAGTTTTTTTCACTGCCAGCCTCTACCCACTGAATATTTCATCTGAAAATGCCTGTAAACCGGCATTAAATACAAGTATTATTATTATTATTATTAGTTGAATCCGAAGAAACGAACGTGTGGCAATATGCAATGGGGAAAAACCATAACAGGAGTAAGATGTCAATAACAACTCCGATGGTTTCGCGAAGCCTTCAAATGACAGTATGGCCAGAGGTAGATTCAATCCCAACGAGAGCTCCGTGAAGCGTTCTCGTGTCCCTAAGGAGAACTTTGGAGAAAGTGAAAAGCCCGAGTACCGCGATCGGCAACCGTGTCTAGTTATTCAGGGTTCGCATGAATCAACTGCAGTCTGACCTGAAGACCATGTTATCGAATACCTCGCTTCATTTACTGGCCTCCTAAACCAGTTGCTTCCACCAGGCGTGGAAGTTAAAGTTCTTAAAGCATTTCAGATCGGCAAAAAGGGTGAAGACAGCTCTCAAAATTACGCTAAGGAGCAAAATCCAAATCAAGGCAATCATATCCCGAAAAACAACTTTCGTCACTCGCATAAAGAGGTTATTTCAACCGGACTACTCCCCTGCGGAAAGGCTAAAACGCCGGAAACCTGTCTTGGGACTACAATCATAACTAAAGACTGGTGAACACAATTTGGCTATCTTCAAGGGGAAGGTAGTTCAAAAGAATACGACTTTTCCATTGAGCCAACCCATTATATTATTGACAACGGCAGCCACCTAACTAACGCCAAAACCAACAGGGAACCAATTGCCCAAATATATGACAGAACTAGGTCCGTAACACCCAGCGTTCTCACTGTGGAAACCAGAGTTACCGAAACTCTTCAAAAAACGGAACAGGCATACGAGATTGGCGTCAGAGGGGACGCAGTTAGGCCCATAAAATTGGCAAACGCAACAGAAAGTTTGGCTAGCGCAAAATTGAAGTGCTTGTACACAAATGGCCAAAGCCTTTTATCAAAACTTGACGAGTTAGAAATTTGCTTTGCCGAAGTATCACCAGATGTGATAGCAGTAACCGAAACCTGGCTGTTAGGCCAGTATTCGAGATAGCGAAATAAAATTGTCTGGATACCAAATATATCGGAGGGAGAGAGAAAACCGACGGGGTGGTGGAATAATTGTGTATGTGAAAGAGATACTAATAGTGTCTGACAAGATGAGCATGTTTGTGTGTAGCACGGAAGCCTTATATTTATTTATTTATTGCCATTTTACAGGCAAGGTCAAAAGGGATATACAGTATGGGGTCAAGCTGACAGTGAAAAAACTCCTGATCATTCTTTAAAGTGTTTTTCAGGAGAAAAAACTACAGCTTATTGAACGGATTAAAGTTCAGGACAGGGGAGTATTGACACAGGTGCACGGTGTAGTACTTCTTCTTTCAGTGTTGTGGATCTGGTATTCTGTACTAGCAGCAGGTATGCCGGCGAACGGCTGCTTGCTGTCAACTGAGGAATAACCCGATTACGGACTGCTGAGCCAGCAATATGTCTTCAGCATGAAGTCCGGCACAGGATTCAAGTCCGTGGACGCCATTAGAACTGAAGTGAGTTTCCAGAGAATCAGCACCTAAATTCGTGGAAGGTATCCTGAATGTAGAAAACTATTGACAGCGCTCGTAAACAAAGGATAGTTTGTGGAATTTTAATACTTCTGGGTAGTTTATTCAAGATTGCTATAGCGTTGACCATCAAGGCTCTTGGCTCCCCAAATTTGAAGATAAGTGAATTCTCGAATTTTCAACTGATTTCTACGTTTCCTGTAGAAAGATATTAGCTTAATTATTGACAATTAATTGTATTTCTACCTCATCATCAGCTGCACATACCTGCAGTTATTGCAATTGCAAAGGGAGAAATATAGAGTTAGTTGAGGATTTTTGGCAGATTTGAATAATTCCTTTGACCCACTTGTGAAAAACTTGGCGGCCTCGGTGGGATTCGAACCCACGCCAGCAAGGGGAAGGCTGGCGTGGGTTCGAATCCCACCGAGGCCGCCGAGTTTTTCACAAGTGGGTCAAAGGAAATATAGAGTTTTTAAACTTTTTCACCCTACATAGCCTCATTAAATTTCTCGCAGATTTACGTCAAAACGACGGAATCTACAGGCTTATTCTAGAAATAAAAGTTGAAAAATTTGTAAGTTTTACCTTATTTCCAGCGAAGAATAATTTGTAGTAACTGGTATACCAGTTGATATAATTTTTCATCCTGCATAGCCTCTTCGTTAATTCTATTTTCAGTTTAAACTCGTTACCTAGCAGATATTTGCTTGCAGTTACTTGCTTAAAATATTAAATCTTTTATTCCGCAAAACGTTACTAGTAACGATTTTCCTTCGTATTATTGATTTGAAAATCATTAATATTTTAAAACCAATATGAAACCCCAGTCAGTGCCAGACGCAAAACATCCTCTTCGCGTAAAACTTCCACTAGAGACAACAACGTTAAGCATGAAGAAATTAGACCTCGACGCCCTGGAAAACTTTAATACCTTTATGTCTAAATATTGTTCTCTCTTCACGATCCTTGGTACCATTTTTGAGGAAAAGTTGTCTTCACTCTCTTCTCAACAATGCGTGAAACTAGAGCCTTTTATAAACATGGTCAGTACTGAGTCACTTGACCGACATAAGAGAAGTTTCAATTTTCTTTTAAAAAACCTTCCCAAGTGTAAAATCCCCCTGAACGTCGCATTTCATTTCCTTTACTCGTGCGGCTTTAACTTTAAAGTCGCTGAAGCTAAAGGTTATCTTCCCGTAGTAAAAGACCCTCCTATTCTGATCAGAACTTTTTCAGCGATTGAAGCTGACCTTATTTTCTCTAGGCATGAGCACTCAGCTCAATATTTGAAAAATAACAAGTTGTTTATCTGCAGGGATAAAACCCCAATGGAACGTCGGGTTTCACCCTCATTAGCAAACAAGAAGCCTTGGTCTACACCTTCAATACCAAGAGTTATATCAGAGGTTTGTTCTGTAGCTAAAAGCAAAGCCCACGGCCCTCCGGATCGACAGGAATTTCGATTCCAGCTGAATCTTCACCCGTTAACCTTGTTTCTGGTTTGAGGGAAAATTGTGTCAACTCCACTTCTTTCTCATCCCAAGCAAACCATGCCTGCTATACCTGCCAAATCTACTAACCCTAAGAAAACTCCTAGTAAATCTAAACCTGTGGCTAATCCAGGCTTTAAAATCAGCAATGGCATTACCGATGGGAAACATGCTAACCCCTCAGCATCTACAACAGCTGTGAACGCTAACGTTAGCATCTTTTCCCAACCCAAAAATTGTCCGAAATCCACAAATATTTAACGCTTCTCATTATGCTACCAGTTTTTCGAAATCATTTATTCCTTTTTTCAAATGCGTTTTCCGCCAATTTTTGGCTAACGTCCCTCAAAATCTCATTTCTATGCCACCCCTATCTTTCAAACGCCACAATATAGCCTTCCCTTCCAAGGTTTTCATCCAAATATGCCGCTGTACAATAATCTCAGTTCCCCTAACAGTAACATTTCGACAAATTGTAGACCAGAGCAATTTTGTTTCCCACCTTTCGTTTCTTCTTTCCAGTTTTCTTCTCCGCCACCAAATTATCCTTTTTTTATATATACTGATGAGCGTAACCTGCCGCTCATGAATACGCTCAGCTTAGTTTCACTCAATGCGAGGTCAGTTGTAAATAAGATGGCTGAGCTTAGAACAGTAGCCTTTGAGCTTGATCCAGATGTGCTGTGCATCACTGAATCCTGGGCTCACTCTCTTATTTCTGACTCGACGCTTGCAATAGATACTTTCAATTTGTACCGACAAGACCGCGCTGAAAAACGTGGCGGTGGTTGCCTCCTTTATATCAAGCCATCCTTTGTACATTTCTCTTTTCATCTAAACATTTCGTCTTTTTCTGGAAATGTTTGCTTTGCTTCAGTCATCATACCGCACAATAAAAAAGCGGCAATTGGCTGTGTCTATAATCCTCCGTGTTATTCTGGTAATGAAAGCGAGCTCTGTGAACTATTTGAAAAAGTTGCAGACACTCAGTTTGATGTCAAAATAATCGTAGGCGATTTTAATCTGCCAGACATTGACTGGCAGGCCAATTCCTCTCCGCCTAAACATCAGAAATTGGTCGATACTATTAACTTTTCAAACATGTCCCAACTGGTCAGATCAGTTACTAGAAATGACAACATTTGAGATTTAATTTTTACAAACGATGTTCACCCTCTATTTATGAATTTTCATCATGATCTATGCACAAGTGATCACGCAATAATGCACTGTTGTTTTCCAGTTCCCCTTCTTACGAAGCCTGAGGTTAAATGCAACAACCTCGACTTTGCTAGCATAAACCATGAAACAGTAAATAATTTTGTAAGCACTCTAGATTGGCATAGCATATTCTCAATCAACGATCTAAACTTTTTCCTTGAGCTTTTGCAGAGCCTCACAGAAAAAATCCAGGCTTTTATCCCGTTTAAGATTTTTAATTAACATACAGCTTCTTTTACTGTTCCGCATTCTCTCCAGAACAGACTTAAAAATTACGAAAAGCAACTTAAAGATTCATCTAAAAAGCTCTTTGTCAGTTCATTTAAAGGATTGCACAAATATTTGAATTAGCATCGAGAATAAGGCTCGCTCGAGATAAGCGTAGGGGAGTCTCGGGCACTAAGTGATGCCAATTCATCCAAATCTGTTGCTCAAATCTTTCATGTTCGGTCATCGGCTAAGCGTCTGAATGTAACTCCACCCTTACTCGACTGTAACAGAAAATTTGTTACAGATGATTTGGGCAAAGCAGAATTGTTAAACTCGTTTTTTGCCAACCACTTTACCACTGAAACTAGCCCCACTCCCACAATTATTCTGCTTTCAAATTGGCTTCTAACAACTATTAATTTCTCGCCTTCATTTATTCAAAAAGAAATAGCTCACCTAAAAAATTCACATTCAGTTGGAACTGATAACATTGCAAACTCACTTATTAAACAGTTAAGGGATTTTCCACCTTTACTAAGCAAATTATTCTCAGTATTTCTCGAAAATGGTTTCTTCCTCGATTATTGGAAAACTTCTATTATAATACCAGGTTTTAAATCTGGTTCCCGCTCGGACATTCATAACTATCGTGGTGTTCATAAAACGCCCTCTCTGGCTAAACTCTTCGAAAAACTAATTGCAAAACAAATCACGGATTTTTGCATAAGCGATAAAATTATCAACTTTTCCCAACACGGCTTCTTACCGGACCGTTCTTGTGAAACCTGCCACATGTCTTTTCTAAATCTACTAACCTCTATTCGTAATGATCATCTATCCGTAGTAGTTATCTATTTTGATCTTTGTAAGGCATTCGATAAGGTGCCTCATAAACGACTTCTAGCTAAACTAGAAGCTATAGGATTTCGTAGTCCCCTTACTGACTTTATTAGATCATACCTAAATGATCGAAAACAAAAAGTTTTAGTAGGGTCCTCATACTCAAGTGCTACCCCGATTGTTAGTGGTGTCCTTCAAGGTACCGTATTAGGTCCTTTGTTGTTCTAACTGTATATAAATGATATTTCATCGATAGTAAACATTTCAATCTTTTTATTTATGCTGATGATCTCAAATGCGTTTATTCCTTCTCTAACTCTACGACCGAACGGTGCCTAGAACAAATTCATTCAGACTTAGACGCTCTTTCGGCCTGGAGCTCCACATGGCTAATGGAGTTCTCACCTACTAAGTGTCGCTACATGAGTTTTTGGCCTGTAAGGCTGCCGCAACCTCTTATCTTTGAAGGTTGCCATATGATTGAATGTTCCTCCATCAAGGACTTGGGCTTAAGCTACACCAATAAATTAGATCTTTCGCCTCATGCCGATAGAATTACGGCCAAATCTGCTCAGATTTGCGGCTTTATTTCTTATAATTTCTACCTTCCTGAAATTAAATTAAGACTTTATCGTATGTTTGTACTTCCCATTCTTGAATTTTTGCTGTCCTTTCTTCGGTTTTGATGAACGAATCTAGCCGTTCAAAATTGAAAATGTCCAAAGACATTTCACAAAAAAACTCCTATTTCCGACTCTTTCAACTTCTTCCTACTCAACAAGATGCCAGCTAACGAAGCTCAAAATTTCTTTGGGTCAGTAGACTTGAAGCAGGCTTTTTGTCTCCTTTTTTGACTTAATAATAGTTCAACTCTCCCAAAGCTTTCTGTCATTACCCCCGTTAGTCTTCCTTATAACCTAAGAAATTCTGCACTAATTATACCTCCCCTGCATCCTCCACGTGTAAACGCTCTCTCTTCTTTGCTTCTAGGTATAGTTTTCTTTGGAATAACTTGCCAATTGAAATAAGGTCGTTAACTAGTCTATCTGCATTCAAGCGAAGACTGCACATTTATCTTAACACTGATTCTATTAACCTTTTATTTTCCTCATCTTTTCCCAGTAGCTTTCCCCATGACTCGGAGAAAGGACCATCGGGAATTTGAATAACCCTCTTGAAACTATATTTACGCTTCCTCGAGACGCCCATGAACTATAATGTCTCCTTATATCACCCGTCCTCCAAACGATGACGTCATTCGGACGTACAAATTCGGTGGTCCACAGTCTTAAATGCTGCGGTTTCTTTGGATACTAACCATCATCAGAATTCAATTCTGGATCCTATGATGCTGAGGACTTAAGTTCATTGACGCATTTTTGTGAGATTCTGTTTCATACGCCTAAGTGATCAAGAACGAATCACCTCGACGTTTCATTATCTCATTCTGAAATGCTACTGCAGTATTACCCTATTCTACCACCTGACCATTTTTTCCTAAGCAGTTTTTTTCTCCTACCTTCTATTCGAAAATGAAGGGCTTTTGAACTCTGCCTCCATTTTCATGGTAGGAGTTTTTTTTTCACTGCCTATTTTTTCTAGTTCACCATTAATTTTAAATAATTGCTAACTGTTGACATAGCAGGACAAGTTATGAATTTGTACATTTTATCTGCACACATTGTCCTAACTTTATTTCGTTACTAATGTTTGCTTAGACAGTACCTTCCCGGTGCTAACCAAATATAAATTCTAAATAAATAAATAAACTGCCTATAACTCAGAGGATAGGGCTTAAGGTTATTTAGACGAATCTCGTATGGCAGTTCAGCTTGATCTCTTACTAATTTTGTGGCTCGCCACTGCACTCTTTCGAGCATGTTTTAGTCCTGTTGGGTCCATGGTCGCCAGGCTTTGATCGAATATTCAAGATGTGGCCTTACAAACGTACCAACGACTTTAGAAAAGCAGTCTTCATCGAAAACTTTAAATGCCCGCTTGATAGCGTACAATATTGAATTTGCGGATTTAGCTGCCTTTGAACATTGCGTAGAAGGCTTCAGGTTGTCTTTCATCCAAACTCCAAGATCCTTCTGTGTTAGTACTTCTTGGAGTGGCAAACCGTTCAAATTGTAGGGTCGCATATCAGTGACCCGATTTCGATATCCCATACGTAGCAGGGTGCATTTGTTTGAGTTGAAGGACAAGAGCCATTTGCGGGACCACTTGTCCAATCGACGAAGATTTTCTTGGAAATCGTCTGCATCAGCAGCATTGTGGATAACTTTCCAGATTTTATATCATCCGCAAACATAGCAAAGTTACAATCCAATTCCTGTACACAATCATTGATGAACAAGAGAAATAGGATCGGTCCGAGCACTGAACCTTGTGGGAATCCACTCTCGATGACTGTACGCTTTGATCGCGATCCGCCTACACCGACCACTTGGGAACGACCAACGAGAAAATTCTTGATCCACGTAAGAGGTTTGCCGCCAATACCGACCATTCTCAACTTGTAAAGGAGACGCTGGTGTGGAACACTATCGAAGGCCTTCTGGAAATCAATGTAGGCTACATGCACAGTGTCTTTTGCCTCGAGTGCTTTTTTACAGATTTGCATCGTATAAAGTAAGTTCGTAGCACACGATCTTCCCCTACGAAAGCCGTATTGTGCAGTCGATAAGAGGTTACGGGTTTCTACATAAATCATCAATTCCTTTTTGACAACCTTCTCCATAACCTTGCAACAGATTGAGGTCAGGCTGACAGGCCTGTAATTTGTAGCAAATGTACGACTACCACTTTTGTGAAGCGGTGCGATGTGGGCTGTTTTCCAGTTGGTAGGAAGAATTCCCGTATCGAACGATTTCTGGCACAGCAACGATAGCGGTTTCGCCAGCTCTCGAGCAATTTCGAGGAGTAGCTTTGCTGGAATCTCGTCGGGGCCAGGGGATTTGCATGCCTTCAGACTTTTATGTTCTTCAAAGACCGCCGCTTCTTGAAAGAGCATATCCTAAATAAGTGGCACTCCCGTAGTTTCGTAACTTGATGGGATAAAAACAGCTTCTCTAGTGAAAACCGACTGAAAGAACTGGAAAAAGTGTTCAGCTTTTTAGAGTTCAATGGAGATCTCTTCGCTGAGACTTTTGGAACATTCATTAGGCCGCATTTGGAATATGCTGTACAAGCCTGGAGACCCTGAACAGTTCAAGTTCCGAACTGTCTCGAAAGAGTACAAAGGAGAGCCACCAAAATGGTTAGGGACCAATGCTCCTTGCCATATCCACTCCACAAACCGAATCTTACTCTGTTCCCTTTGTGTGATAGGCAAATGCGTAGGGTTCTCCTGCAAACTATCCCCATTGCCAAGCGATCGGATTGCTGCCTGAAATTCTCTGCCATCTTTTAATTTGCCGCCACGACACATCTCCGAGACCATCCATTAAAACTGCGCGTCCAGCAGGCGAGACTGGATGTGCGCAAGGACTCCTTCTCTGTCAGAGTGTTCAAACCATTAAATGCCCTCCCTGTAAACGTTGAGATGTCAACATCTATGTAAAGCCGGAGCCATGAGGAATTTAACTTAACCCTCTTAACCACTTCTCATATTTTTTTATTGCCTTTGAACTTTTGCAATCAACATGGTGTCAGTGTACACTAAACTTTATTTCACTTTACAAATAGGGTAATCAAAGGCCCATGACTATTTCCCTCATTAAATTGAATTGAATTGGTTTATGTTTTAGCGCACTTGCCATGGCATTTTAGGATACTATGTGCTCTCTCCCTAGTATAGATTTGAAATTTTGTTGAGTCCTATAGCGACGAGTCAAATTTTGAAATCATGCTGATTTAATGCGCTAGTAAAAAAATAACCCGAAAAGGAATCCCTAAGATCTGAATACACCGGACCTTCCACTGATCGACCCATGAGGAGTTTAGTTTTTGGTTTTTCGGGTTGATTTATTTGAAGGTTACATTTTATGTTCCAACATGGTTGACATGGAAGACTTCCGGGAGAAATCTATTAAAGCCAAGGAAACAGGTGACTACAGTTACCTGCAAACGGTTCCACATGATCCCCGTTTTCCAAATATCAACCAGACCAAGTAGGCTTGTTTGTGCTTATATTCTTTCTATAGGAATTGTCTCCAAAATTTCATCGATTTTCACAGGTGCAATAATATGTACGGTGAAGATTACAAACCGTGCAATTATTTTAAGTTCGCATACAAAGAATTATGTCCAGGATTTCTGGTATTTTACTTTTTCGTTTTGCATTCGCACTAGGTGGAAAAGTGGTCCGATGAAGTAGACGAGGGACGTTCCCTTACAAGTTAGACTAGGAGCCATTCTGCTGCTTCAATTCTTCTCAGGACTTAAAAGTAGCAACAGACTCAGTGACACTGTCTTCAATTTTGGTTTCATATTTTCGTGTCTGCTTACGTTTGAATTTTCAAATGAGCTTGTTTTGGCATTTTCCATAGATCTGTGCTACCGGATGCGTTTTATTGAGCTAGCCTATCATAAAATAGTTTTTTGAAGCTGTGGGTGGTTTATATATTTCTGACCTAAGCCTATCGGTTTCTGTAATTTTTTTCTGATATCCGGGCCGGTTTGCTTTGCTCCTTCATGACATTCCGGCGAAGTTCACGGGTCTCCCTTGCCACCTTAAAGGATCAGCCTTACCATGACGTTATTTGGATTTAATAATCGAGACATATTTCCCATAATTCATTAATAGATCATGTCCATGTGTCTTGGGGCAAAACATGTAGCACTCCTGTGTGTGCATGCAATTTACTGACTGCGGGCGTTCTGCGTTTTACGCAGTACGGGAAGCTACTAAAGCCTGGACGCAGGGGACAAAGGTCAGCTCCATGGTGGGAAGAACCTTTTTGTCGCTCTGGGACCGTCGGTTTGGCTTCAAAGATCGTGTCGCTAGCCGATTCGAGGTTTCTCATCCAGTATGACGATTGGAGTTGTCTAGAGGCGGTGGAAACGATAAACCGGCTAACTTTGCATGAGTCATCCCAACTTCCTCTCCTTGGAGTGGCCTACTCGTGGATCAATATTTTATCGTCTTCTAGTTAATTAAGACTCGTGAAAGGCACTTTTTCGGTGAAAAATTATTGTTTTTTAGGTTTTAGTCTAGCGCGGGCGTCTAACGGTTCAAATAGACATAAAGGCGAAATATCCCGCATGGGACCTTTGGGAAAACGTAAAATCTAGTCCTGTTAAGATGTCCTATACCTCTTTTACTCCGTTTGGGCGTGAACTTTAGAGAGAGGTAGTTAACGCTTGGTACTTTCGGGCGTTCTATCGACTGACAAGTATCCTATCCACCAACTACTCAGAGATCCGGGAGTTTTTAATCGTCTGTGTTGGTGGTCTGGACAGGGGCATTTACAATGACGCTTGGCCTCAGACGAAATTCAGTGACCCTTTGTAACCAGAAACTTGAGGCTGGTCACCTCAGGCGTGAATTGTTGTCACGTATACAGGTATGTTCGGTTGTTGTCGGTCGGCGTTTTGGAGTGCGACCCGGGTCGCCTTAATATCACCAATGGTAGTCTCGGTTCTTCTGGCGAGCAAGAATATGCTCATGTTAGGAGATGTGAAATGTGGGATTTTCTGATGTTGATTTGCGGTACTCGCGTCGTAGTGCTTTTACCGTCCTTAGACAACGGTATATTACAGTAGCCACAGCCTCCTGTAGTAGTTGCGAAGGCGTTTTCGGGACAGTTTACGTATTCGTGTATGAAGCGGTTTCCGCACTAACGCAAGCCGAATTATGCCTGAGAGGCTCATTTTATATCTACGAAAAACCTCTTGGGCCCTGTATCGTGTGGCCGGTTATTTGTTGTAATCAGACGCGCTGCTCAACCCGGAAAGTATCAAAAATCTGGGTTCATTGGTGTCGTTAAAGAACATCCAACGAGAAGAGTATGAGGAAAAATAGCTAGGTAAAAGAACTTGGTTGAGAGCATTTTGCAGTTATCTTTCGCCTGCCGGGTTGAGTGTACAAGTCGGTTACGCAGTTTATCGCTAAGTGCGGGCAGGGGAAAAAAATGAGTAACGGAATCTTAATCGCCCGCAAGCAAGTCATCAGCATAGTCTGTCCGCGGAAAAATAACAGACTTTAGTGCTTCACGTGGTTTCCTGTCGGTAGGCCACTCATGAACTAGGGGCTGTGGAAGTGTCACGGTACAGTTAAATTTTCTATAACCCTAGCCGCCTCTCCTTAGGATAGAGATCTCTCTGAGAGCTATTTGGGTATATGTTTTTTTCACACCGAGTTCGGACCATCCTGGGGCCTTTCATGCATCAGGCTGCTACGACCATATGAAGAATGAATGCTAGCTATTCACAGGCTTTATACGTCTCGGGGGGAAGGGAGGGTAAAACATACTCGTTCTCATGTCCCTGCATGGCGTAATCAACTTCTTGCGGACGATGGGGCTGGGACAGAAGTAGGGTGTGAGCGCTGTTTGAAGTTTAACACCTAGAGAGCGTATTACTGTACCCAGGAAGTTGGGACAGCATGCGATCAACATTTGGTGTCGACAAGCACAGCCAAACTGTCTGTATCAGCGTCGTCTGACAAACCGAGCGCTGAATTTGCTAACCTAATAGATTGTTAGGCCGTCTACATCAATTAACCGTCTGTTAGGGGCAAAATTCGAGTACGATATAATCAGTTATGGAACGACCTAACATTTTTTTGAATTGAGTAAATTAACTAGGCGTTTAGTTAGCGTAGATAAATTTTCCGACAGTCTTTGAGCCAGTTGCCTCTATCAATCACTCACCACTTCACAGGCCACACGCCCGAATTGGGAATCTAAACCTGTTGACAATAGAGCAGGAAAAGTTTGTGCGCACTGATCTACCCTGGTAGCAGGAGGGTGTTGCCTATTTTCGTTGTCTTGGAGTTTACGCTTACAGTACACACGGGGGCTCTTTTGGTGATTATCGATAATTAGTAGGTGATTTTTGCAGATTTTAAATAATTAATTCGACGCACTTGTGAAAAACTCGGTGGGATTCGAACTCATGACTCCCGGTGAGGGTCTCGTAGCTCAGTCAGCTAGAGTAATTACGTTTTTGCATGAAGGACGATATGGCCGACTGTGAAAAAATTGTTCCTCGTAGTCGTCTGTCGGATTCTAGATTTATTGTTTAGGAAATCCTGCTTGGGCAGTCAGCCTACTGTATCCGATTTGGTGAATTCCATACGTTGTAGTAGGTTGAGCAGGTAACTTAACCCAAGTACGATTAAACTGGCGGCTCCCGGTGGGGCCTAGTAGCTCAGTTGGCTAGAGTGTTGGCTGTACTAAAGCCTTTGTCATGCTGGCGTGAGTCCGAATACCACAGAGTTTTTCACAAGTGGGTGAAATGAATTACCGATCATTAACGGTGTCCTAGCCGCCTGCACGTAATTCACCAGCGCAGTCTATCCGTAGAAAAATAATTGACCAAATTTTGCACAGGATTCCTGTGGTAGGCGACTGGTGGAGTTGGGGCTGTGGCGGTGCCACGGTACAGTACAATTTTCTATAAATTTAGCCGCCTAGAATGGAGGTCTCGCTGAGCGCTGAATGATTGTATAGGTTTCAACAAGTGCACACGCCGAGTGTGGACTATCCTGAGGACTTTCATCATCAAACCATTAGGATTGCATAGAGAATGGATTTGTCAGCTATTCCGTGTTTATGTGTTTCGAGGGGGTGGGAGGGTTAGAAACGCCTGGTCCCATGCCGCCTGCATGACGTAATCAGCTTCTTGTGGACGTTGGAGCTGGGGAAAGAGTATGGAATGAGCGCTGTATAAAGGGATTTGGGGCTGCATGTGATTAGCATGCAGACTGTCTGTATTAGAGTCGTCTGACAACCGAGCGCTGGATTTGCTAACCCAGTAGCCGTTGTCTCAGCTGTTTTGCAGTGCACATAAGTTCACCGTCTCTGTCAGTGACGAAATTCGAGAAGAATATAGTCGGTGCTGGAACGACCCAACGGAGGCCATGATAATTTTTGAAGTTGGGGATTTAAAGTCACTAGACGTTATAGTTGTTATAGATAAATTTTCTGACCGACTCTGACATAGTTCCTTTTGAAGGATTCAAAAGATGATTTGGTCAGCATACGTCTGCTTTATCAACCAGTGATGCGCCACTTCTCAGGCCGCATGCCAGAATTTTGAATCGAAGCCTGCTTATCATGAAGCAATTGTAGGTTCGTGTCACGTCAACCACGATTGGAAGTACTTGGTTGTGCGCACCGATCCATCTTGGTATCAGGAAGCGATTGCCTATTTTCATTTTTTTCTTCGAGTTGAGAGCTAACGTGCACGCGTGGGGGTCGCATGGTGACTAACGATCATTAATTTAGATCGCGTACTGATGATATCGGCCAACATAGCTGTAGCTCATTTGGCGGTATCTGTATCTTACAGAAACCACTGCAACCTTGTCCACTTTTCGGAGGACCAAATAATTCTCTTTATCAACAACCTTTCCAACGCGCCCAGGTCCTTGTTTATGAGTAGGCTTTGCGGCAGAATCGACATCAGCCTCTCTAATTGTGTATCGGTGGCAAGTCTGATCAAGATATCAGATAGTGAATTTGGGCGTGGCGAGCATAACACCCTCGTGTGTCGCTCTTCGAGTCTTATCTCATATCCCCCAGTGACCTGAAAGAAATGCATTTCCACACCTATGCAAGTACTAGGTGCATTTTTGGTGGGGCACTTGCCGATAATGGCACGGAACGCACTCGTCCTGTGGGCTCTCTCGGGCACCGCACAGTGCCCAGTAGTATGAGCAGAAGGACGTTATCGGCGAAGAAAAGGGAGACCCGAATGGCCATTTCAGGTTTATTAGCTCTCATCAGACAGCCACTCCCGATCTCGGGTGTTGCATCACCGGAGGATCGAACCCGCGATCTTTTGGCACGAAGTCCGATGCCCTAACCTTTTGGCCAACAGGTCGCGCGTTCCCGCCTCTGGGGTTGGGTATGGCTAGCTCATGGTGACTAACAAGCCACAACTGATCATTCCCACTCTTGTCGATAAGGTTAACAGTACTAAGTAAGTACACACCCCAAAGCATTTGCACGGTTCTCTCGCTGATTCAGTCACGGCGGCGTCTCTGGGTTTACATAGGATTGTCTCAGCTTTCCCAACGACTGATTCTTTTAAGGATGATCACCAGATACTGTGTTCTGCGTCGGCTCTTATCGTACCAAGGTCTGATTGCCCTGTTCAGGGCCTCGGCGGTCCTACGTTGTCGAAGTTTTGTGACATCAAGGTTTATTACACCAGATTTCTGCCCATTAAGTCTAGAATTTATAGAATTACACTTCCGACAGCTCAGCCATTAGAGCTGAGGAAGCGAATATTTTAGATTTCCGTAGAAATTCATGTTGGGGGTGTTTGGGAATAAAATGGAGAAACAGGAACTTAGCATTCGTACAAAAAAATGCATCTTAACAGCAACCTTTCGCATCGTTGGCACAGAGAACTGCCCTCCCTAATGGGTGAAACTTAGGACGACGCTGGTTGGATATCATGATTTAGAATGCTCAATAACTGGAAAGACAAATTGGATATGCAACAGCTAGGTGTTGGATAAGAATCTATTGAAAGAGAAGCTGAAAAACTGCCTCTAATATGTACTTGTATTTGGGTAGCAGCGGAACTCTGGTTGTCGGCCAATCATAGTTATACAAACCAGCCAATAACCTTCGAGGCTGTCGCAGAGATGTTCCCGCTTAAGGTGCTCTGATGTAGCGGCCTCACAGGACTGAAGTTGTTTTTGAATACGTGAGCGCGGGAACTTCGAGGACCATGACGATTAGTGACGTATCTCTGCAGGATCGGTCTTCTCCTTGGTGGTGGCCCCCAGCTCCACTCTTCCCCATTGTGTTATTATCAGGACAGTTTGGTTCTCTGCAGGACACTGCAGGTTGATTCCCATCCCTGGTTGCGGTCTTCAGCCCCACCCTACCTATTTCATAGTGCTTTTTAGAACGACAATAAACAATACTTTGGTTTGTATAACTTCTATTATGTTATCTTTGGGATGGGATGCTGCGTACGAGATTACCTCGGGAAGGAAAGGAAATACACCAGAGAGTGCTGAGGCCAATCTAAATATGGGACAACGGACCCGATAGAGGAGCGAAAATCAGACATACGAAGGGCTCGTGCATTACACTGACGCCTGTTCCGGTGGTCCTCTGAAGCCCGCTGCACCGCGCTGGATGTGTGCCTCTCATCTGATTGACAAAATTATCCCATTAATGTCGTATTAATTCTGAGCAGAATACAGTGTCAACCAGTGGCATTTTACGTCTCCTCTCATTACTCAAGGTCTAGTTTGAAGGTTTTTCTGCCTGATGTATTCTCACGGCTTGGTCGATGTGCCTTCGGAAGACGCCGGTCAGATGCCAGGTTTAGGAATGCCTATTAATTGAATGAAAAATTAGATGTTTAAGGTAGCTGAGTACGGAACCTGGACGATATAAGAATTGCATGCTTCCGATCGAACATTAGGATCCTTTGTTTTATTTTCTTGAGCTTCCGACTTCAATCCGGAGACCATATTTAGAGATGACAGTAGCAACGATCAGGTGACATTTATAGGAGCCAGTAGCCAATTAAAAACCAGTGTCACAGGTATGGAGAAGACTTCGTAAGAATCTGTTCGGACGCCAGATCAACATAGCTATTATAGAGAGTGTAAAAAAGGTGGAGTCATGGTCAAAGGCTAAAAGAAATAAACACGCACGGTACAGCAGGCTAAGTTGGCCGCAGAATGTAGCGTTAAAGCAAACAACCAATTAGCGTGTGTATGAGCATCTAACGCTTGTATGGCCTTTGCTCACATGTAAAGCCCAACCAATAGTCAGTCGAACATTCTAGATTTTTCGGCAAGGTGATTATCGTGCAAGAAACGTCTAAACCGCGACCGTCACGCCATTTGTTGAAATTTTCGAGAACGCTCTTCACGATTGGCCTATGATAGACAAGAATGTTCGAGGACGATCAGACTCCAAGTTTATAGGGCAAATTTTTAATGGGAGAAATTAACCACTGCTCCCCTTTGCTTCTACATTTCTCCCTTTCTCTCCTTCTCTCATGCCCACTAACGTCTTCGTCAGCCTCCACCCTAACAGCATTCCTAGTTGTTGATTCTAATTTCCCTGGTAGCTCTCCTAGCACGTCTGCGAATCCGATCACATCAACTAGACAGACTGCTTTCCAATATCAGTGAATTCCGCCTCGTTTTCCCTTCAACTCAACTAAGGCATGCCATCAGAACGACGTGATTCAAAACCTGCATCCGAATCAGATCCAAGAAAACGTAGTGTAGTTCCATATAATGTTCTGCTCCGTTTTTATAATGTAGTAAGTCTTTACCACCGAACTTATCTATAAATTCCCGCAGGTCCATTTATTCCCCGGAATAATTCTTTTTTCTGCATACCGGTTACCAATGAGTGCACTATTATTTGACCTGTCAACAGTCTTTATGGGAGCTATTCTCGGTCTTTTGCTCTCCAGTCTAGTCCAGGCTTCCCATTACGTGAGGCAAATAGTTCTCACGTGAGTCACCTTAACCCTTGTCACCTAAGAGCTAAATCCCGATTCCCACCTTTTAATTCATATAGCTTTTTGCCCTTCAGAACTAACCTCTATCTTCCTTCTAGCCTCCTCCTTTCCAAGGTAACTGTAAAAAAGCTTATTGCTGCTTTGAATCCCATCGTGTTGCGATATCTGCAACCTATGTCCCTATAACTTGTAGATCTCTGTTTTGGTTATTTGCTACCAACTGCCCCTAGGCCAGTAACTCTGAACTCGTTCGTAGTTGCTCCTCAAATAACAAGAACAAACAGCCTACTTATCCACCACCATTTTTTTCTAAATGACATTGACAATAGTCACACTGCCTGTTTCACGCTAAATATCATAGTATTAAATGCCTTGTCGGTTATAAAAAAGATGGTCCAACTTAGAACTATTGCTCTCGCATAACGGCAGGATTTTGAATTTGAGCCGCCATTTCTTGTCCTCCATTCACATGTGAATTTTCTTATATGTACACGGGATGACACATTTTTCGCACTAGATACTGCCATCTACCATTCTTTGTTTATATTAACTACAATAAGAAGGTCATTTGCAAACGACACCAGCACCGTTTTGAAGAAAAGTCTGCGCAATTTTGTGACCCATTCACACAAGACCATTCATAATGACGACATTCGCATCTGTCAGTTACTTTGTACCTTCTATTTTCTTCCGGTGCGTACCAATTTTATTCACTCGCTGACACCCGATATTATATGCAGAGCCGAATACTTGACACACCCTCTAATACTTGGTCCGTTTTTTATAGATATGACTTTGATTTCTACCGTCAAACCACATAAATAGGCGTGAGGGCGGTGGCCTTGTTTGGGTTAAATCTGTAGCGCCTTCCAGCTTGACACCCACGCCGCGCATGTGGTCACGTGTTGACACCTCTAGCTGACAGATCGAATGCACACAGCCTCCAGGGCAACAAAGCCAATCACAGGCGTTTGTAAACTGCTACTGGCTGATCAACTTATAAAACGGCCAGTGACCCACTCTCACATGACATTTTGTTCACTGAAGCCCACAACACGATAGCAGTCAGACGCGCACGCAGGCCCCGAGCTTGCCTCGAATCGGGGCCTCTGGTCACAAGTGAGTTTATGTACAGAATGCACAACACCTGCTGGTCTTTCCCCTGTCTTCTTATGCGGAATAGGGCATGATAATTTTAGGGCTGAGTACAAACGCTGCTCAGACTCCCAAAAAATCTTTGAACCCAAAAGTTATCGATGCTCAACCACCAGAAGCGGCTGAAATCAAACATCAACTCTACTTTAGCTGACTGTTTTTCCTCTGTCACTCATCGTGTCCACGGATAGCAAAACACGGTTCCTGATATCTCATCACGAGTAATTACTTTATCTCCAACACAAATCAGACGCTTAATTACAACCCTTTTGCGCGAGCAGTCCTTCAACCGCCCCAACACCGGTTGTTTCTCCCCTTTCAGACAGTCCCGTTATCATTATCACAGCCATCCCCCGATCTCCTAGATCGTCAACCCCCTTCTGTGCCTAAGCCAATGAACTTTAAATAGGTTTGACACGAAATGCAATCTTTCCCATATTTAAACCAAGAAGACAGGGAAACTCTTAACTGACGGATTTGCCTGGCTCAGAGGTCACTGGGATGCACTGTCTCGCGCACGCCATTTCCTCATACCAACATGCAAACTCACTGGCACGCCCGTAGTTGATACCAAAGTTGTACCCCTGCATAGTTTGCAGCATTAGTTGTGCCTCGGTTTCGCGCATCTTCTGTTTCCAGAAGAAGAAGTAATCCCTGGAACGTGGTGTTTATTGGCCTGACGTTTCGGATTCTCTCTCGAAAGCAGCATCAGAGACAGTAGCAGAAAGGGTTATAGATGCACAAGGTAAGCAGTATTTAAAGTACGTAGTGGCCACGCGATTACATGCGTACTAAAATTAGCATCTATCGTAATCACCGCTGGGCATCGTAATTGATGTGATGATAGCTTGGCAGTCCGCTTTCAAGTCGTTAATGGCCATGACTTATCCTCCATGTTGGATGCAGGCGTGATAATGACATGGCAATTGGGCTCACCGTAATTGGAAGCGTCAGTCACCCACTTCCTTTCCACGTGACCCATTTTCCTGCTCAGCCGATGCCTCCAAACGGAATATGGGAACGGGAGTTCATTGCACTTGTTGATAGGCTGTGGGTCTGAGAACCATGACTCAAGCAGCTCGCGGCTCACACGGTTATCACCTCTTGCGACGGTTGCGGCCTCATCAAACTTAAAATATGATCGGGTCCCATCGAGTGAGCTGCAATCTGAGAGCCAACGTCTTTCCTCCTCACCGCAGCCGCGTGCTCGGCCTTTTGTGGAAGCTATCGCGGTGATCACGAAAGCTGCTAACTGTAGTACACATGTAATCGCGGGGCAAATACGTACGATAAATACTGCCCACCTTGTACATATATTTGCCCTTTCTGCTACTGTATCTGATGATAGTTTCGAGAGATAACCAGAAACGTCAGGCCAATAAACACCACGTTCCAGTGATCGCTTCTCATTCTTCTGAACTTCTTCCTGGATCTTACCTGTTCGCTTCTATCAGCAATTTTCTCTCTCCATAGGCGCGCTCTCAAACCCGCATCTTCACTGGATTTAATTGTCCATTTCATCGTTGACCACATTGTTGGTTTATCACTTTGCTCAGTTTCTGGGGGGAGTTTTAGCGCCTTCCACCTTGGTGCTCACGCCACGCACGAGGTCACGTAAGGATACCTCGAGCTAACAGATCGAACGCACACAGCCTCTAGGACAACCGAGCCACTCACAGACCCTCACAAGCTGCTATTTGCCAATGAACTGATAAATGGGCCAGTGACTCACTTTTACATGACATTCTATTCACTTAAGTGAACATCACGCTAGCGGACAGATGCGTGCGCAGCCTCCGAGCTCGCCCCGCGTCAGGGCCTCTAACCACCAGGGAGTTTATTTATAGAATACACAACTCCTACATGTCTTTCCCCTTTCTTCCTGTACGGAACAAGTCGTAGTAATTTTAGGGCTTTGAGTACAGCAACTGCTTCTACCCCATATAATCTACTTTAAAACACTTTCCGTACGATATGGATGCGTCTTAATTTTCTGGAAATTTCTGCTTCGCATTCATTATTCTGTCGACGCAAGGAAAGGCTATTCATGGCTGGATCTTCAACCCACCAATCTCCTCAGCCAGTTATTATGCCAAACTTTGTGAAATCTTTTAGTTTCGGAATCTACACTCGAAGTTGAAATAATTGCTGGAGATTTTAACTTCCTAAAATAGAGTTTAAAAATTACCATCAAGGATTCAGGCAACCAGTTGGCTAAAATACACGTAGGATAGCGAAGCAGGTTCTGGATCTTTTTAAGAACTTCCTTTGATTCTGTCTGTCGAGCAAAATTTACTTCCCCACTGCGCCAAGCGAACCGACTGAATTACATTTCTGTTGAATTGTTACGAAACTGCCGAAGTTAATATATTGTCCAGACCAGGTTTTCATTCGATAAGCGCTCCTTCGGACACTACTTTCAGGTCTTCGGCTTAGGAGAACGTTAAAGAAAGGAATTAAATCTGCCATTGCTACCTCCAACGTGAACTTTATTGACGGATGTGGTTGATCAACAGCATTTAAGAATGCATCTACACGGGTTTTTGTTTGGCAATTGCAAAGTTGATGAGTTAAGAAGCAGAGCATTCCAGGCCTTTATTACTCTGTTGGAGAAGAAGAACCTTCGTGTGTCCAATCTTGTCGCAGTCAACTTTTAGTTTGAGAGGATGTCCTCTCAAATACGTGGTAGTAACCAACTCAAAGTTCACCGTATATGCCAAAGATTGTTGACTTTTGTTTTAAAAATGGCAAATCGTTGTTAATCGGATATGCCTACTATACTACTCATTTCTGCTGTTCATATGGCTGCTCAACTAGTGCAGCAATTATCAACTTTGTATTTATTTATAACACGATACTAAGTTTGTAATTATGGAGCCATCTGGGCCTTAAATATATAATTTATTTATTTATAAAGAAGTCACCGGATGCGAGGCAACAATCCTTACCCCACAGCATGCAAAACGCTTGTATTAGGTCTCCGTGTAGCTGTCTGTCTCGTTAGGAAATTATCCTTGAGCTCAAACAAGCTTGCTTGCATGCCTTTAGACCTTTTCAAGGATGCTGTGGTCTTTGCTAGCCCACAGTCTTCCGGCTTGAATGGAAAATTACAATTGTGGTCGCACGAACATCCCGAAGACCTTGGTAAATCACACTTATTCAAACTTTGAAAACGCTGGCTTAGTTAGATATACGCCTGACTTTGCGGACTTCAATACATTTGAGCAATGGAAAGATGGCTTCAGTGAGGGTGTGATCCGCACTTCTAGGTCTTTCTGAGCCTCTGCCACTGACAGCAGTGCGTGGTTCAGATATTAAATTCTCTGGTGCATGGTTCTGGTTCTGCCGATTTGCAGAATATTGCACTTCGTGACACTGAATAGAAGGAGCCAGGGGTTAAACCTTTCATCGTGTCAATTCAAGTTTGCCTGAAGATGTACTTCATCAGCTTCATTGTGGATGACCATCCAATTCTTTATGTCGTCAGCAAACACTTCGATGTCTCAGTTTAACCCAATTAAGCAGTCATCACGATATATAAGATGAAACCATTTATCCCAAGTGGCTATGCATACAATGGAAACGGCATAAATTTGCATGGGAGAAAACATGGATTGTTGGCACCTGCCCAACCAGAAAAGGCCGTGAATTCCTGGAAGCAATGCACTCAAACTTAGGCATACGTCAACCGTTATATCGATTTGAATGCTGCATACAAAATATTAAAGGATAAATTCAAACGCGCAGAATCAATCACGATAGTATGACAAAATGCCCTTAAAGCGTATTAATTTGAATTTCACACAAACGTAGAAAACTTTGTTAAACAAGGTTTATTAATTAATTGTTCCTGTACACACCACGGAGACTGATGACGAGCTGGGGGACCAGTCTTGAAAATGTACGCATTTAAGTTTCTATTTCCTCAAACATTTAGTCTTTTCTTATTAAATATATTGGGATGCCCGTATTTAAATAATCCGTATTTATAATTCGAAGCAAAGACTTTCTTTGGGAAACAATAAGAAGCGTTATTAGGTAAATTTTCGATGCTGGTTCCCCAGGTCGTCATCAGACGTGAAGTAAATGTGCCAAACAGTTAAAATTGTAAACGTGCCAAAAATCGATATGAAATAGTTGTTCCTGCCGATGATTGTCATTGTTGGGTGAATTCCCATTTGGATTGGCTCTCGCATCTTCCCCCTTTCTTTCAGATTGCCGTACACAGGGTCCAATTAGACGTGTCGGTTGATGCATGAGTTATCTGAGTAAATAGCCTCCAATATTATCAGTCTTTCTTAGATGAACAGGAGGCAACAATGCGGGTTTTGTCCCAGGCACATTTTTGCCCAGTTTCCAGCGTATGCAAAGCAACTTGAGACAAGTGGTTTCGCCTCCTTAATGTCAATTATTGTTAATGTATGCGCGTAGAGGCTGACTTTCCTGTCTGACCACAAAACACTGCATTGTTGCTGTTACATAGAATCTTGTATATGACTTTTTTTTTATCTAAATAGCCAACCCTATCCTTAGGGTGTACAAGCTGATTTCGTAGTGTAGTCGTTGATTTGTGTGTCATTTGGATTTTATGTTTCCGCAGGTGTCCTTCAACGAGTTCAGACACGTTCTTGATGTACGAAAGTGTTCGCCAGTTCTTTGATTTGGACACTTGACCAGAAACAATCTAGTTCCTTGTCTTTTTCTTTTAATTCCTTTCGTCTCATGCATCGACGTACAAATTCTCTGGGATATCCATTTCTGCCAAATAATTTGAATAAATAACTAAGTGTGCTCTGGTTGAGTTAATTATCAGAACACTAAATGAACTTATATACAATCAGCATAAAATATAATCATTTGCGTGGTTTACGGAGGCAGTTTACACCTCGCATACAGCAATGCGACACATAAGGAATAAAGTCAGGAAGTAATGTTTGTAGTTGGTCATGGGTAATCCTGTAGACAAAGGTAATGTCCATAAAAAATTAAACAGTCCAGTTGCTATTTAAACACCACTACGGTACTGTTAAACACAATTTCGAGTGGGCGTTCCATGATCAAACTACCCCATGGTGCGTTATTCATGTTTGTCCCAATATACATTTCCGAGCAGGTGACTCGTGTTTGTAAACTGCAGGAAATCTCTGGGTGTAAGCGACCGTTTTATGTCCTCCAATAATACGAATACCCAAGTAGGTTCGACCTCAGTTGTCTATAGGATAGGGCAAACAGGTTGAACTTGATAAATCTATCTGGATTGTACTGAACCTTAAAACCATGTGCCAGTTTTAAATAAATATAAAATAAATAAATCGTATATTTAAGGCCCAGAGGGCCCCATCATTACGAACTTAGCACCGTGGTTTAAATAAATACAAAGTGGATAATTGCTGCACTATGTGAGCATCCATATGAACAGCAGAAATGAGTAGTATGGTAAACATATCCGATTCAAAATAATTTGCCATTTTTAAAACAAAAGTCAACAATCTTTGGCATATACGGTAAACTGGAAAAGAAGCAGTAAAAAAACTCCTAGGGTTAAATCGGAGGCGGAGTTTGGCGAGCCGCCAATTTAAAACAAAATAGGAGAAAAAACTGCTTCACTAAAAAATAATAGCTTAATGCAACGGGATAGTATTGCGATGTTACTGTCAACGTATGAGGGTTCGGGACGCTCCTTGTCGGGTGAGAGGTAATATAGCAGTCAGAGCTACTGTTTATAAACACCAGTGGAGGTGAGAGAAGACGAACTCATCGTAGACAACATGGTCGAAACGAAGAGGGGACAGTAGAGGTCACGAGATCATCATCGAGATGCGACCTTGCTGACTGCATAGTCCATCACAAAAGAGGCGAAAACATAAGAACTCGCCTCGATCATCAACAGAACCTAGAGACTAGACAGAGAGAGGAATACGCTTTATTTTGACGTATAATTCAAAATTTTCAGCAAAAATATAAATGGCTCCATTCACTAAGATAATAGGATAAATAAACATAATATGCAAGAATCAAAGAGTCAAAAATGGACATCTAGCGGGAGACGGGTCTAGTCTGAGCTTTTTTATTTCAGTCTCTTCACACGTAAGGTAGCGTGCTAGAAATGGCAAAACGGAGCGCTGGTATGCCGTTTTACGGCAGGCTATATGGCGAAAGCCTCGGCGCATCGGATGGGAAGACTTCACAGCAATCAGCTCAGAGTGGAGGGGATGGGTTTCATCATCAAGGATTCGTCCAGCGAATTGTTTGACTGTCGTAAAGTGCCGTTTTACTATCAAATCCACTAAAACAGTATAAGAAACACCAGCAGCAGAAGAGAGCATTCGGAGAATACGTTTCAAAATCAAAAAATCTTTTTTCAAGCAAGGCTGGAAAAATAACGGGAGAGCAATAAAGGATGAGGGGAAGAACAAATGCCTCTATAAATCGCCAGATAAGGGCCTGAGGTGTGTGATAGGAACGTAAATGGCGAATATAATATAGAAGTTTACGAATTTTTGTAATAAGAGCATCAATATGTTGGGAGAATGAAAGATTCGATGTCAGAGTAACGCCAAGGTACCGAAAAGAGGATACCTCGTTGGGAAGGACGGCTGAGAATTGAGAACTAGGGGATGGTCGCAGGTGATCGCAGGGGATGGTCGCAGGTCAGGGTTGCAAATTCGGAGGAAAGTATGAAGGTTGTGAAGAGTTTGCAATGCTCGTTTACAAGAAGGGGAAGAAAAAGTGAATGCAAAGATTGACTCTGCAGAGGATGATGGAAATATAATTAGAGACCAATATAATATCAAGGGATCTGCCTTAAATACCAGGAGGACCCTTTTCAAAATCCAAAAGTTGCGAGTTTGGGAAGGAAACAGACAATAATGACTTTATATCTTCCTTAGTTAACTGTTTGCGTAATTTGGTTTTGAAAATAGCTAATGTAGACAACAACCTAATTTCCAGTGGAAGATTATTCCATATTAAAGCATATTTGGAGGCAAAAAATTGAGACCGGTTAGTTGTGGAGCTAAGGGGTGGTGAAATTATCATGGAGGAATTATAAGTAGTATAGGGTCGATCTACCAGAGGGAGAGCGTTAATTCGTGGGAGGTTTGGGCTAGAGTTAACGCGAAACAGGAAGCAGAGACCGGTTTCAAGTCTTATAATCCAAGAAATTTAATGTTTGCTAACTGGCATCTATCAGTATAAGAGAAACTGGATCCAGGAAGAGAAAATGGTCTTCGAGTAAAAACCATCTGATCTTTTTCAATCTTACTGCGGTCAGAGGCGTTCATCAGCCCAAATAGGGGACAGCAGTATTCTAGGATAGGAAGAACAAACATGCGGTATAAGTTTAAATTTATTTCCGGAAGGGAGAAATTATGTGCTATAAAACCACATATCTGTGCAGCCTTTGCAGAAATTCGATCTGCATGAGGTGATAATGCTAGCTTATTCGTGTAACTTAGAACTAAGTCTTTTATGGTTGATCGTTCTAAAAGTGTACTATTTTGGAAAATACGAGGGGTCCAGGAAGTTTGGCGGGGCCAAAACACATGAAACTACTCTTGGATTGAGAAAAATCCATCTGCCAAGTACAGCTCCAACGTGAGAGCATAAGTAGATCAGTGTTGATTTTATCAACGCAACTATTGGCAGTGTCTTTCGAAATAAATAAATGCACTTGAGATCGTCAGTGTAAACGAAGTTTTGTGAATTTGTGGGTTAAGTTGAAATTTCGTTTATGTACAGGATGAAGAGAAGGGGACCTAGAACCGTGCCTTGAAAAACGCCACTCGTGATCGACTGTGGCGTCGAATAGCTATTTCCTACTAAGAACTTCTGGTTGCGGTTAGACAAGTAGGAACCAATGACGTCAAGGAGAGGAGGCCGGATGCCGAGGGCTTCCAGTTTCACCAGAAGACGTCTGTGCGGTACCTTGTCAAAGGCTTTGCTCAGGTCAAAGTAGATCACAACCACTGACTGTTGCTCATTACGAAGGGAAGTGATGAGGTTAAGAAAAGCTAAGTGACACACTTCGCATGACCTCCCAGGTAGAAAACCATATTTCGGGTCGCTTAAGAGCTTATTTTCTAGGCAAAAGTCGAGAATTTGATTAAAAATAATTTTTTCAAGACGTTTTGCTAGAGCCAAGGTTTGTGAACGCCTCGATAATTATTTACGTCCGAACGAGATCCCAACTTGAAGACAGGAAGAATAATAGATGTCTTTTATAAGTCAAAAAAGAATCCGTTTAGAAGATAAATTGAGAACATATGGCTAAGCAATCGGGGGAAGCTCGGCACTCTCTTAATAACTGAGTTTGGAATACCGTCAATCCCCGAAGAGTGCGAGTTTTTAGACGAATTATTTGCTTTCGAATTTGTTCTAAGTAGAAATCAATAGTGCTGATAACATTCACTGAGGATTGCTGAAACGTCGGAACCGGTTCAGATTCCATCGTAAGATGATTTGCAAAGAATGCACTAAGCAATTCTTCCTTGTCAGAGTCTTCAAGAACGAAGTTCTTAGCTTCATTTAGTAATGGAGGTATTTCATACCCTCGTTCAGAGCAGGATCGATGGCGGAACAGTTGAGCAACAGATTTTGCAGAGTTTGGCTCACTGAATGCGCAGGATTCCCTCTGTCTGTCCCATGGAAGCCAAATCTTAGAGGCTTATTCAAAAATCTCTGCAATCCTTAGATGTACAGATAACGAACTTGTATATTGATCTTTTAATTGCTTCCTCAATTTCTTTAGTCTTGGCAAAAGAAAGTGGGGGACGGTGGATTCCGAAGTGTAGGGCTTGACAATTTCGGTTGGCCCAAATTCCAGGATGTTATTTGAAACGACTGACATGAAATCAGAAGGACTTGCTGCATCGTTCATGAAGGAGAGATGCTGCCAGTCCAATGAGTCCCAAAAGTTGTTAATTAAGCTCATATTTGCGAGGTCGAAAGCATGATAGGTACGAACGGTGCTAGCCTTTTTCGATGAGACAATTGGTAAGCAACAGTGAATTAATGTATGTTCATTTTGGAAGAGGTCCTGCTTAAAATCAACGAAGAGGGGAGCAATGTCATTTGAGAAAATTAGGTCTAAAATATGCTTGCCTCTCGTTGAAGAACGGGCAAGCTGAAATCTGGGTGGGCAAAGTTTGAAGTCCAGTCAATTGTACAAATATATAACTTGTCCTGCTATGTCAACAGTTAGTGATGCTTTAAAATTAATGGTGAACTAGAAAAAATAGGCAGTGAAAAAAACTCCTACCTTAAAAATGGAGGCAGAGTTCAATAGGCCTTCATTTTTGAATAGAAGGTAGGAGAAAAAAACTGCTTAGGAAAAAATGGTCAGGTGGTAGATTAGGGTAATACTGCAGTAGCATTTCAGAATGAGATAATGAAATGTCGAGATGATTCGTTCTTGATCACTTAGGCGTATGAAACAAAATCTCATCTCAATGCGTCAATGAACTTAAGTCCTCAGCATCTAAGGATCCAGAATTGAATTCTTATTATGGTTAGAATCTAAAGAAACGGTAGCATTTTAGACTGTGGACCACCGAATGTGTACGTCCGAATGACTTCATCGTTTGGATGACTGGTGATATAAGGAGACATCAGAGTACATGGGCGACTCGGGGTAGCGAAAATATAGTTTCAAGAGGGTCACTTAAATTCCAGATGGTCCTTTCTCCGAGTCATGGGGAAAGCTACTGGGAAAAGATGAGGAAAATTAAAGGTTAATAGAATCAGTGTATAGATAAATGTGCAGTCTTCGTTTGAATGGAGATAGACGAGTTAACGACCTAATTTAAATTAGTAAGTTATTCCACAGAAAACTATACCTAGAAGCAAAGAAAAAAGAGCGTTAACACGTGAAGGATGCAGGGGGAGGTATAATTAATATATCCAAAAAGCAGTTCAGGGAAATGTAACGAAAGTATGCGAATGTAGTGCATATTGCTTGTTTACTTTGTGACCGCTATTTTAAAGTAAAAGGAGAGCCGAAAGCTCAAAATTATCCAGAAAACGAGATGTTTGTTTGTATCTACTTATTCATTTTAATTCAATTTATATAATATAGATAGACAGAGCCTTTGAAAACCCCAATTACATATAGATGCTAGCGAAATATGCAAATACCACACGGCGATATCGTTAGCGTATATTGGTAATTGGTGCCGACATAATAAATGTTCCTCAATTAGAAATCCATCAAGTCTTCTTTTAAACATTGTAACGCTTTCAACCTGTACATCTGAAGTAGGCATTTTGTTTTATTTTCAATCAACTGGTGGGAAAAGAAATGGGTTCGCACTCGATGGACATGTATAGAGCCTGGAGCTGTCATTCTTACGTGGTGCTGGAGATACCTTACGATTACTGTTTGTCGATTTTTTAGGGGCCGTTGATCCATTATTTACTTTTGTACAGGTGGATTCTGTGGGTACCATATTTTCCGAACCTGGGGGATTGCAAGGCATCGTGTTATCCTCACTTATTTTCTTTCTGTTCATCTGTATTTCAACTGACTTAGAGGCTTGTTCTAATGACTTCGCTCTTTTTTCTATTTTTGTTTCTCTTCATAATGTGTCTATCGACCTTTACTGTTTCCTTGCGATGATTATAGCCTACCTTGCTGATGTTTTTCAGCTCTTTTGCATAATGTTCGGGCAGTTTAATTTTGTTATATTTGATGGGCACTGCTTTTACTTCCGAAAAGAGATCAAGGTCTCCTTCTACTCTTAAAACTCTGGTTGTGAGTTTTCGGCATCCATCACAGCGCGCCAGCCCTTCACGGCTTATCTTACTTTCAGTGGAATTCAATAGCACACTGCGTCCTTCAATATTTTTGCTTGGTGGTTCTTCTCGGTCAGTTGAGAGTAACTTGAGTACTTCTGGTAGGTTTTTGTAACATTAAATAGAAAACGGTTTACAAAGGTGGGATATATCATTATCTTTTGGATCTTTACTATTTGTTTAGTCTGCCGGCTGCCCGGGTTGGTGGTTCGAATTCCGGCCGTCGCAGTGAATAATTTTCACGTGGTCGGGTTGTGAACATTTGCGTTGACCATCCTCACAAGATCTCTACTAGAATTCATTAATTTTTAACGAGTAGCATAAAGTATCAAGTGAATAGTTTACTGAGCCTAATAAGATGCACTTTTCTGAACCGAATTTAGTATCGAATTTTAATATGAAGCAAAGAACAATTCAACCTTTGAAGCAAGGTTGCCAGCAGTTCTCCGTTCCTTTCTGATGTCTGATACCTTTGCCAGCGATAGACTGTTTTTTGTAGCACATATGAGGCTGGTTACATAGGGATCCGAAGGAAGCTGAATTAACTAATTTGTTAAGATTCCTATACCGGCTGTTGTGTTCCTGAAGATCAAAATGTCTCTCGACACTTCTGGGTTGATTCGGGTAAACACGGAAAACATGTGATCCAATGCCACCTTATTTCGTCGAAACCTGACTTCGGTACAGATTATTGGCTAAAAATTAAACGCTTGAAGACGAGCAAATTTCAAACCGAATTCAAATGACGCAGGCCTTTTACTTCTTTTAGTACAAGCTCAATTATAGAGCATCGATGTTCTGGTAAACATCTTCGCCCGGCTTTCTACCGTAAACGATACATTTGGATGCAATTTAAGTAAAAATCCCAATGTTGTTAAAGAGCTTTTTAAACGTTTTCATGTAGTGTCTGCACTTCGTCAATACGGCTTCTTTGGATATAATTATGGTCATTATTCCGTATGAGGAAGTGAAAACGCCAACTCTGTGTACAGCACATTGCAACAGGAAAATGACTGTGAACGTTCTTAGGCCGAACAGAGCATTTCATACAAATATTTAAGTCACAGAAACCCAACTCGAACGAAAACCAGTCTCACGTCGATGTAACAGCATCCACGAGAAGCGCCAGAGTGGTATCTTATCATCCTAGCACAGAGAGGCACAAAAATTCCGCCCATATATCATCAGTGAAATAACGTAATAAGTATGTCCCAGAATCCACGTCATTCATTCCGAAAGAACGACAGACACATGATGTTGATCTTCCTCATGAACACGTCAGTGCTGCTCTACAGGATGAGGAAATTGTTACCGTACACAAAGCATTCCAACTAAGTAAAGCAGCTTAAAACCGCGACCTAAAATCATCCCCAAGGCCCCTAAAATTATTTTTAGAGAACGAACCCACACATACCATCTGTTAGAAGGAATAGTGGCCTTACAAAGTTCGCACAAACAAGTGTTTTTTTTCAGCCAGACTACGAGCCAACGGAACGACTGAAAATGAGGGAAATAAGGACAGAACTGAGGGAAAGAATTGAGAGATAGGAGAAAGGGTCGAAAATTAAAAACAGATCAAGAAGTCTTTGATGTGACCCAAACAAGTCAAAATTAAGGCTGGGCCTTCCCTACGAAACTGTCCAGTCCGTCTCTTCCCCATTCTAGGTCAAACACACCAGTCCCAGTTCTTAAATCTTGTAAGCCTATCGATATACTCGGCAAATCTAAGTATGTTCCTATTACCTGTTCTAAAATAAAAATGCTATTACAATTGGGAAACCTGCTAATGCTGCAGCACCTACAATACATGCTCAAAATCTTGTCAGCAATTTTCCAAATTTAACAACTTCTTAGACTTTCCAATTAGTTAAACCTAGTATTATTTTAACAGTTTTTAAAAACTACGATCCTACTTAAAATCTATTTTTCCCCTATATTATGCCACAAATCCTCAAAATCCTATTTAAGGCCTTCTCTTACTTGTTCAATCCTCCCATTGTATGCCACGCAAATCTTTTTATATAATAATCTTAAGTTAGTTAACAATAAAATCTCAGTAAATTTTAGAACGCAGCAATTTTACTTTCCTCCCACTTATTCCCTGCATTTTACATCTCCACCAGTAAGTCTTCCTTATTTATAAACACTAATAAGTTCAACTTGCGTCTCAAATTACGCTCTTTGATGAGTGGTAACCAGAACAAGTGACCTGGAGTTAAATAGCAACCTAAAAATAAAATCAATAAAATTACACAATAGATAGTAAGTCGAATATTTTAAAACGTTTACAAACATAGAGCAATAAACAGGGAAGCCTTATCTTTAAAAAGCGCAAGGAATTCAATGAGAATTTGCTGCAAAATGCAACGCAGAATCAAAAATCAGTCTTCAAGTACCTCTGCAGGTGTACAAGAAAAAGGCATAAAATCCCGATGATTAAAATTGGCACGATCGTTGAAATTGAGGGAAAAAGGATAAAATTTAGTACTTTTCCGAGTCTTTTGATCGGTTTACGCAGGCTGCGTACGGCCCTCCAAAGAGGGCCAGCTGAATCCAAGCATTATCGATATCCTCTTTTCAGAAATGCATATACAAAAGAAAGAAGAGGACATAAAAGAGTCCACATCTCCAGGTTCGAAAGGAATTCCACCCACACTCCATGAAGAACATGGCAGTAAACTTTATGGAACACTCTTAATGCCCTTTCGAACTTCATTCGACTATGGAATAATTATGTCGATTGAAAGCTGGTACATATAAATCCCCAATAAAATTTATTTATTTATTTATTTATTGCCAGTTTACAGGCAAGGTCAAAAAATATATATACAGTAGAGGGTCAAGCTGACAGTGAAAAAACTCCTGATCGTTGTTTCAAGTGTTTTCACGAGAAAAAAACTGCAGCTTATAGAGGGATTAAAGTTCAGGACAGGGAAGCGTTGAAACAGGTGCCCGGTGAAGGACTTCTCCATTCAGTGTTATGGATCCGGTATTCTGCACCAGCAGGTATGTCGGCAAACGGCTGTTCGCTGTTGACTGAGGAATAAGCCGATTAAGGTCTGCAGAGCCAGTAATATTGCCCTCAGCATAAAGTCCGGCACACGATTCAGAGTCCGTGAACAGCATTAAAACGGAAGAGAGCTTCCACAGTCACCACCCAAAAGTTTTGGAAGGTGTCCTGAATGTAGAAAACTAGTGACAGCTCTCGTAAACAAGGGAGAGCTTTGCTGAATTTTGATACTTCTGGGTAGCTTATTCAAGATTTCTATAGCCTTTACAAAAAAACTGTCGGTATTTAACATTGTGTGCCAAAGAAAGAAATAAAAATACATCTCGATGACTGGTGCGCAGAGATTGATCGAGCTGCCTCAGAGATGTAAGGGGGTTAAATGTACAACTGTTTAAAATTTCAAACAGTAAATATAGTCCCTTCTGTAAGCTGCGAAGCCGCAATGGGTCAAGGCTTGTAAGCTCATAGCGTTGTTGGTAGTACAGGTTTCGGTGTTCTGAAAGGAAAACTATTTTTGTAAAGAAATGCTGGACTGATTATATCTTCTTCCGTTCACTAGCGTGCAGAAGGCTACATGGAAATGAGCAGTGTTCCAGACTAGGCCTAACATACATTTTATAGAGGCTGATTCTAATATTTACGGTTTTAAAATTTCTGAGAATAAACCCAGTGGTTTGGCGTGCTTTCGAGACAATCAGAGCGCAGTGCTCTGACAAGTTAAAACAACTAGAATATGATATGCCCAGACCCTTTATAACTCCGGGCACATTTAGTTCGTGACCGTCTATGCTTAGGTGCGGCTGATGGTTGTCGCCAATAACCAGAACGGAGCACTTGTGCCAAGAAAGCGAAAGGTGCCACATGCGACACCACTGAGTGAAGGTCTAAAGATCCTTTTTAAGAGCTCAAGCATGATGTTGCGATCGACTGGTTTATATCGATAGGGAACTTTTAAATCGTCAGCGTACATAAAGGGCCTACCATACTGAAAACAATCAGGAACATCGTTGACAAAAAGGCAAAATAGAAGTGGGCCGAGCACGCTACCCTGAATAACTCCGTTCCTCACGTGCATGGGGTTGGAGATAGCATCAGAAATTTTAAACTGTTGTGTGCGAGCATTAAAATAGGAGGATATTACGTTCAGAAGCTTGTTACATATGCCAAAGGAGGCAAGTTTCAGCAGTAGGAGATCATGGTCAACACGATCAGAAGCTTTCGTGAAATCGAAGTAAACGGTGTAAATTGCAAAACCACTGTCTCTTGATTGTAGCACATGACCAAAGAAAGAGAGCTGGCAGGTGTCACAAGACCTTTTTTTCGAGAAACCCATGCTGAGCCGCATTAAGTAGGTTATTCTCTGTTAGGTGACGCATCATCTTGTCATTGATCAAGGTCTCTTAGATCTTCGAGACTGCTGGCAGTGTATTTATTAGCATTAAGTCGTCAAATGACGCAGGTCAGCCGTGTTTGGGTATAGGCAGAATGTGCGATTCCTTCCATTTAATAGGGAGGGTTTCGCTTTCATGAGTAAGCTTTAATATCTTATACAAAAGGGATGGAAATATATCATTTGTGTCTGCCTTTAGAACGTTGACCGGAATGCCATCTGGTCCAGGACTGTAAGATTGACGAAAACGCCGAATGGTTACGGTCACATCCCAGAGGGCAAAAGTAATGGTTTCGAGGACGTTACCGGTCCAAACCCGGATGTTCGTAAAAGGGAACGACAGAATGTTCACTAAAAGTTCAAGACAAGCAAGCATTAAAGCTATCAGCTGTCAACTTAGCGTCAGCTATAGGGTTTCCTAAGGCATCTTGAAGTATGGGGTGCTGCATTTTTCTTTGCGCTTTTACTAGGCACGAAAAGAGTTTCGCAACACTTAACGAAGAATTTGCGGAATATTTGACCACATTGGATAGCTTTTTTGTCAGACAGCCTCTTAGACTCTTTAAAGATTTGTTGGATCAAGTGCAGGACGGAAGTGTCGTTTTGTAGATGAAAACGACTGAAGAGTTTACGCAGTCTACGGCGGAATAATAAAGGGAGGTAGACTTCATCCTTGACATTAATTATTTTCTAACGGGGGACAAAACGAGAAATGAGTGGACCTAGAACTTGGTACAAAGTATCAGTACAAACATTCACACCCGAAAATACAAAGAAGTTAGTCCAATCGTGGTAATTTAGATGTGCTAGCAATTCCCTCATATTTGCTGATCTGAAATCACGGAAAAAAACTATATTTTTTGGAAAACGTTTCATCAGACTCTGGTTCAAGTGTAGAAAGAACTATAGCATGGTCAGAACTCCCAAGTGGATCTCAAGGTAACACTGACAATGGCTGACAACCTCTTCAGAAAATAAGATCAAGTATGTTTGATCCTCAGGTGGGAAAATCAACTACCAAGTCCCACACGCCTATATCTATGGCCTCAAGTAGGTCTTCGAACTTTGCAGGACCGGAAGGTTAAAACAATTGAACTTCAGGAAGATCGAAGTCACCTGCAATCAAGCAGTACTTGAGATTTAAGTCAGCTGTGGCGTGAACTGCCTGCGAGAGACAAAGATCGTAATCCTCGCTGGCATTGGGTGGGCAATAGACACTGCCAAGGAGTAAAGAGTAGTTATCTTTTAGAACAACTCGGAGCCAAAAGGTCTCTGCTACCGCAGTAAATTGGTGATAGTCCAAAGGCAGAAATGTAAGTGGTTGCTTAACATAGATACAACTTCCATCACCATGGCCCCTGTGTCGATCATTCCGAATGTAAGCGTAGCCTAGAATAGAGAGTTCGGAGTCGGATACGCAGGCTGGTGCCCCTGTCTCTGTAACTATTACAATGTCGGGGCGGTGGATGCAAACCGGAGTCTGGAGCAAAGGCATCTTATTAAAAAGAAATCTGGCATTAAGGACGATTATTTTAAGTGGGCACGTTTTCGGTTTCTGAAACGGGAAAGTTAGGTTGTCAGAGTGACTGCCTTCGGCCAGAGAAATGCCCTTTTCACTTGAACTTTCTGTCCATCCCTTATTTTGAGATGTGCCTCGCCATTGGTCCTTCGTGTTTCCAATTCTATAATTAATTGTCACATTTTCCTTCGCTCTTTCAGCCAATATTCCGGTTGAAAAAAACTTCAGAAAGCGGACTCCGTAGGGTTGATATTCTCTGTAGCAGGAGCTGTGCATGTGCTTCGTTTTCCAAGATGATTTTGAGAGGTCTTGGTCGAGGATTTGAATCGAGTGTTGACAGAGCCTTCCCTATTCTATGTGCCTAGAGAATGTGAGTGGACTCGCCCTTCGTTAGCAACGTTTTTGCATACAATTAAAGGAGTTCCAAGTCATATTTTACTCGCTCCTTTGGAATTAATGACAGTGAATCAGGAACACCCTTTATGATAACATAATGTTTTCGACTCAATCGAGCGCTCGTTGGCAACTCATGACTTTCAACTGAGTGAGTACTTGTAACACGTTCACTTGGTCCGGTAGGTCCAGATAAACCGGGTGTTGGGCAGGCTGGAGCAAAATCCGTCTAAGACTTGGTCTTCTTACACTTTTTACTCTTTGACTTTACAAACTCACCAACCTCTTTAACATCGTATGCTGACGCAACGTCCAGCAGCGATGTTTCACTAGGTTGATAGGCCAGATTATTGCTAATGCTGCCTGAGCTTAGCGATGATGGTGTGGATCAAGGACTAGATGGGCCACCCTTTTGAACTAGCGAACCGTCCTCTGGTTTACTGGGTTCAGTAAACGCGATGGCTTTTATGTGAGCATTAGGTAAGCTTGAAGAGGCTATAAATGCATATGAATTTTGTTTTGCGGTAGGTTTTGTTTACGGAAAGTAGCTAATTTAACAGGTGGGTAAGAAATAGAGTTTTTAAGTTATATATTTCTTGCCTTAAATTTTCTACCTCCTGCTCCATCCCTAAGAATTTCTGTAGAAGGCTGAAACAACCCATACAAGTTTCATCTTCGTAAGCTACGTTAACTGAGTTTACTAGACTTTTTGCTTGTTTAGCGGGAGTTGAACAATTGACAGAATAACGATAGTTGCAACTATTTTATACTAGTCTGTTAATTCGCTAACAAAAATCCCCTACCAATGTGGCAAAATGGTTAGGGGCGTCGATAGACGGTCCTACGCAATTTTACGGTGCTTGTGCGAAACTAGGTCATGGACCAATTTTTCGTGGCAATACACTTAAGACACGTGCGTTTTGCATACTTATGGGGATACAGAGCAAATGCAATTGATGGTAGAATTGCCACAAAATTAACAGACAGTCAGTTTGGATATTTAACAATAAGAATATGAAAATATAAGGACCAAGCCTTTGGTTTGAGCCCCTTCGGCGATTGAAAGCAGATGCAGGGACCACACAGCCGGTGGGAGTTTCAGAAATCAGCAAAGATCGAGGTTATCAATTCCAGTTTAGATCAATCCTGGGGCAGGGATGAATCCTCAGCAGCATAATTTTTGTTTTTTTTCAAGCCTCAGAATCCTTACGTCCAAGTCGCAATTTACGCAATTGATTCCAAGAGCACTAAGAATGAAACTAGATCTCAAGAATCGGAATCCGGACACCGGTGTTGCCTTAGAGGCCTATAAGTTTGACACGTGTCCTCTGGAAGTTCATCTTGAGAACCATTAAGAGAAAATTTGTACAATTACTAAAGATGCATAACTGTGAACTGTCAAACTGTCAACACGTGTTCTGTAGAAGTAAGATCCTGTGCGAAACATTTGCTGGAATCTTTCCAGAGTTGGACCCGAGATCTTGAAAATGTGTACGCAGTTCATATCGCCTTCATTGGCTTTCAAAGGCCTTCGAAACTGGACCACATCAAACAGTTTTACAAGCTAGAAAGAATAGGAATCAGAGTTAACCTCCTCAGATGGATTGAGAACATCGTCGTGGGTTGGAGGCAGGTTGTGCGCATCGGTCAAGAAAAGTCAAGTTCTGCTGCATTCGAGAGTGCGATTTCTCAGGATTTCGTACTAGGATCAATTCGCTTCTTAATATATGGGGGCAATTGTGTCAGAGACCTGGATTTTGAAGCAGCAATGTTTTCAGACGACATGAAAATCTGAAGTGTAACCTGGAGCCCTGCCAACGAAGAGAGGCTGCAGATTAACCTAAATCTGTTAGATGATAGGTCGAATCATTAGATTTCGCGCTTCAAAGTTGATAAGTGCACAATAATTCGCTATGGCAACCCAACCGGATACGCCGGTAGTAGTAGCTACATTGTCAAAGGTGCAGCCTTACATGACATAAAAACTCCAAAAAATGTTGGTGTACTGACGACCATCAATTTAAAGCCATCCTCCTACTGCTCGAGCAACAAAGAAGACAATGTCTGTGTTGCACGCCATCAGGAGAGCCTTTTCTGATTTCAATGAAGATCTCTTCACTATCTGAACCCGATGCCAGGTATTACCTTGAGGGATACGGCACCGTCTCTACACCTGCACCCGTTGACTTCTTCGGCAGAGAGTGATCAACCGTAAACGGATGCACTCTTGCCTGGGGCAGAATCCCGGTTCCTAACAAAGACAAAGAGACTGCAAACAGACTGCACTTGTGTATGACCTTCCCTGATCTGAACTGCTATCATCCTTACAGGTGGCAGTTTTTTCTCCTGAATAACATAAAGATATGAAAAACACGTATAATGATATAATAGGTTTATTGATTTGGCACTGCTTGGCGCCGTCAAATCAGTTTTTTCACTGCCAGCCTGATCCCCACTGAATATTTCATCTGACAATGCCGGTTTACAGGCATTAAATACAACTATTATTATTATTATTGATTCCTCCATAATCATTCCACCGCATCTGTGCTCTAAATATAAGCATTTTCATTTTTTGCTTTGAAATATGTTTTCATTTGGAATGACCTTCCACATGAAGTTTTATTTCCGTCTTCATTAGTGGTATTCAAAAACAAATTACGTAAGCATTTTTTTAAATTTGCAGATATAAGGTTATTATTGTCCGTTTCCTTCTATAACACTTAACTTTTGGACGTTAAAAGGGTTCTCCTGGAATCTGAAGTGTTTCTGCTTTTTTCTAACTTGTTTATTAATTCACTACTATTGTCCTGTGTAGAGTTGGTTTTCGCAGCTGTTTTTTGTCCCATCTTGAGTTTGACCATCATTGCGAAATATTGAAGACCCCATTGTTTCCCTCAGTCTTCACGTCTTTCCTCTTTTGACCATTTGCAATCTGCCATAACCTCGTCAGCTATCGCAACTACCGCCACTTAAGGCACTGCTCTTTGCGGCCTTTAAAATTCTCCTTGGTGGTGACCCTACACGTACCACTGACGATTGTGGCGTGTTCCACTGTTGTCGCCACCATTTTGATTGTCTCAGCATTCAGCAAGTGAGGTTCATGTTCGCATCTCCAGCCCTTCAACGATGCCCTTCACGTCCTCTAACGTCTATTCCTCGTTCTACCCTAAGTGCACTGATGATGACTTCGATTGCTTCCTCCACCTTACATATCTGACGCTTACCCCTATAGCTAGTCGGTACGTATTATGATGACACCTACAGGAATACGTAAATTGGATGATTTATGCCAGGAAAAGGAGCGTTCTGAACACTCATACGCTCTCATGATCATTACGGTCCTATCTCGCACATATTTTTTTCCCCTTACGAGAGAGACAGCTTTTACTCTTTGAAAACCTACGAACCCCATTCAAAATATACTTTTACCATAAAATGCCTAAATAGTTCATTTAAATTCAATTTATTGATGGAAAAAGGCATGGTCCTTTGAGTACCCTATTTGTAAGTTAAAATTAAGTGCGGTATACAGAGAAATCGTGTGGGTTAAAAAGTACAAAAGGCGATCATAAAATATGACAAGTGGTGCGTGACTCTCAAGGGTTAAGATAAATTCCTCATCGCTCAGGCTCGTTTTGGAACATAAAACTGTCAAGGTTCCTTGTAAAGCTTTCCAGCGATGGGGACATCACAACGTGTTCAGGGAGGACATTCCATGGTTAAACCACTCTGACAGAGAAGGAGAACTTGCGCACATCCAGTCTAGCCTGCTGGATGCGCAGTTTAAATGGGTGACCTCGGAGATGGGTCGTGGCAGCAAATTCAAAGAAGTCAGAGAATTCCAGGCAACAATCCAATCCCTTCACAATGCGGAATGTCTGCAGGAGATCACCACGCATTTGCCTAAAACTCAAAGGGAACAGATTAAGATTCATCAACGGGTTGGATATGGCAAGAGGTTTTGACTCCTAACCATTTTGGTGGCTTCCCTCTGTACTCTTTCGAGGCAGTTCTGATCTTGCACTGTCCAGGGTTTCCAGGCGTGCATAGCATATTCAAATGCGGCCTAATGAATGTTCCAAAGGTCTTAGCAAAAAGATCTTCATCGAAATCCAAAAGGCTCGTCTGATGGCATGCAACACCGAAATTGCCCTCTTCGCCACTTTCGAGCAGTGAGACGATGGTTTTAAGGTTGTGGTCATCAGCACACCAAGGTCCTTTTTAGTTTCCACGTCTTTCAAGGCTTCACCGTTGAGAAAAGTAACTTCTACTTTCGGCAGATCCAGATGGGTTGCCTAAGCGAAGTATTTTACATTTATCGACGTTGAACCGCAAAAGCCAAGGATTTAAACACTCCTCCAACTGAGTTAGGTTGATCGGTAGTTTATCTTCGTCAGCAGGGACTCTGGATTATATTCCAGATTTTAAGGTCGTCAGCAAACATTGCTGCTTCACAGTCCAGATTCCTGACACAATCGTCCACGTATATTAAAAACAGTATTGGCCCTAGTACTGAACCCTGAGGAACCCCACTCTTGACCGCAGCAGAACTTGACCTCTCTTGGCCGATGCACACAACCTGGCGCCATACCACGAGGTAGTTTTCAATCCACTTGAGGAGGTGACCTTTGATTCAAATTCGTTCTAGCTAGTACAGCAGTCTCTCTTGCGGCACAGAATCAAAGGCCTTTTGAAAGTCAATGAAGGCAATGTGAACCGCGTGTCTATCTTCAAGTGCTTGGGTCCACCTCTGGATCGAATACAGCAGATTTGTTGTGCAGGATCTTCCTTTTCCTAAGCCGTGTTGACAGCTTGATAAAAATTATGAGTTTCTAGGAATTTCACCAATCCGCTCTTGATTATCCTTTCCATAATCTTGCCAAGGATGCATGTCAAGCTTATGGACCTGTAGTTTGTCACTGACGGGCAGCTACCAATTTTTTACAAGGGAGTTATATGTGTCAGCTTCTAATCGATAGGAAGTGTTCCAGAGTCAAATGACTTTTGAAAGATCACTGACAGAGGTGCGGAAAGTTCACTGGTGAGTTCTTTCAGAAGCTTGGGTCGAAGCTCGTCTGGTCCTGGGGATTTCGACTCTTTTATTTCCTTTAATTCCCTTCAGATCAGAACTACTGAGAATAGTATGTGACTAATGCTTCCAGTCGGCCTATAATCCGCTGAGAGACGAACGCACCTTGCCTCGTTTGTGAAGATTAAGCAGTAGAACTGTGAAAAGTACTCGGCTTTGTCCCTGTTTTCAGAAATTTCGACGCCCACGGCAGTCTTAATCAGCAGTATTTGATGCCTATTCCTTGTACATCTGCGGAGGTAACTGAAGACTTACTTTGGATTCTGCTTTGCCTTTCGCAGCAAAGTCTTCTCGGATTCTCTTGATGTTTTAAGGATAAGGCTTCTCAGTTTGTTTCTCTGTGTATTATACTTATTAAAATATGCGACTTGATTATACTCACAATATTTTCTCCACAACTTGTGCTCCCTGTTTATTTCCCTTTTTAAGTTGCTGCATGGCCACCCAGGACGCTTGCTCTGATGGACGCTCGTTAGTGGGCAGTGGTTGTCCATAAGTTGCAGAAGAACATTTCGGAAGGACTCCCAATCTTCGTTCACTGTGCTCGAAAACATTGAGGTCCAGTTGATGTCTGTTAAATCTGCTCGCATCTGATGAAAGTTTCTTTACCAAACGTTACGCTTTTTTTCCTCTATAGCAGGCGCAACGGTGCCTTGCTGATGCTAACCAAATATAAATTATAAATAAACAAAAAACGGAGAATAAGGAGTAGTCCCACATAAGCACCGCATGATCACTTCGACCGAGCGGAGGCAGGGAAATAATCTCGTCAATGCTGCCTAATGTTTTCGTGAAAACCAGGTCGAGACAGTTAGCCCTTTGTTCTTTGCGTATTCTGGTTGGGAAAAGGACATGTTTTGTGAGGAGTGCCTGCAAGGTCTTTTGCGGAAAAACATAATCAAAAGTCGTTTACGGGTATGATGACTGAACAGTGCTCCAGTTAATTCCTGGTGCGTTGAAGTCACCCATAATCATGACATAAGGTCGACTGGATAAATTTTCTAATTGTTCCAACAAGTGGGTGTCTGTGACTTGGTCTATCCTAGATGGCTGCTAGACAATGAGGACATCCAGACATGGAGAGCCAAGAGCCTTGATGTTCAACCATATGGCTTCCGCGCTGCACTTACACTTGTCGTACACTATAAGCACGTCTTTCACATACACAATTATTAATTAATTATTCATTTATTGCCAGTTTACAGGCAAGGTAAAAAAGGATATACAGTAGGGGGTCGAGCTGACAGTGAAAAAACTCCTGATCGTTCTTTTTAGTGTTTTCAGGAGAGAAACTGCAGCTTATTGAACAGATTAAAGTTCAGGACAGGGAATTATTGACACAGGGGCACGGTGTACTTCTTTCCTTTCATTGTTGTGGATCAGGTATTCTGTACTAGCTGCAGGTATGCCGACGAACGGCTGCTCACTGTCGACTGAGGAATAACCCGATTACGGACTGCAGAGCCAGCAATATTGCCTTCAGCATGAAGTCCGGCACCGGATTCAGAGTCCGTGGACGCCATCAGAACGGAAGAGAGCTTCCAGAGAATCACCACCGAAAATTCCTGGAAGGTATCCTAAATGTAGAAAACTAGGGACGGCTCTCGAAAACAAATGATAGTTTTGTTGATTTTCAATACTTCTGGGTAGTTTATTCCAGATTTCAATAGCGTTTTTCCGTAAAAAACTGACGATATCTAACGGTGCGTGCCAAAGGAAGAAATAAAAATACATCTCGATGACTGGTGCACCGAGAGTTGTCGAGCTGCCTCAGGGATGTAAGGGGGTAAAAGGTAAAACTGTTTAAAAGTTTAAACAGTAAAAATAGTCCCTTCTGTAATCTACGAAGCCACAATGGGTCGAGGCTTATAAGCTCACAGCGTTGTTGGTATGACAGGTTTCTGTGCTCGGAAGTGAAATCTCTTTTAGTAAAGAAGCGCTAGACTGATTCTATTTTCCTCCATTTACTCGCGTGCAGAAGGCTTAATAGAAACGAGCAGTATTCCAGACTAGGTCTGACATACATTTTATAAAGAATGGTCCTAATATTGACGGTTCTCAGAATTAACCCAGTGGTTTGGCGTGCTTTCGAGACAATCAGGGCACAGTGCTCTGACAGATCAAGACTACTAGAATATGATATACCCAGATCGTTAATAACCCCGGGCACATTTAGGTCATGACCGTCTATGCTTAGATGAGGCTGATGGTTGTCACCACTAACCATAAATGGAGCACTTGTGCCAAGAAAGTGAAAGGTGCCATGTGCGACACCACTGAGTGAAGGCTTGAAGATCCTTTTTTAAGAGCTCAAGCACGATTTGGCGATAAGCCGGTTTATATCTATAGGCAAATTTTAATCATCAGCATACATAAAGGGCCTACCATACTGAAAACAATAAGGAACATCGTTCACAAAAAGGCAAAAAAGAAGCGGGCCGAGTACGCTACACTGAATAACTCCACTCCTCACGTGCGTGGGGTTGGAGATAACACCAGAAATTTTAACTCGCTGTGCACGAGCATTCAAATAGGAGTATATAAGGTTCAGAAGCTTGTTACCTATACCGACGGAGGTAAGTTTCAGGAGGAGGAGAGCATGGTCAGCACGATCAAAAGCTTTCTAGAAGTCGAAATAAACGGTGTAGATTTCAAAACCACTTTCACTAGACTGTAGCACATGATCAAAATAAGAGAGCTGGCAGGTGTCACAAGATCTTTTTTCGAGAAACCCATGCTGAGCCGCATTAAATAGGTTTTTCTCTGTTAAGTGACGCATCAGCTTGTCTTAAATCACGGCCTCTAAGATCTTTGAGGCTGCTGGCAGTGTATTTATTGGCCTACAGTCGTCGAATGAAGTAGTTCGACCGTGTTTGTGTTTAGGCAGAATGTGCGATTCCTTCCATAAAAAAGGGAAGGTTTCGCTTTCAAGAGCAAGATTAAATATCTTTTACAGAAGTGATGGAATTATATCATTTGCATTTGCCTTTAGAACGCTGATTGGGACGCCATCTGGTCTAGGACTGTAAGATTGACGAGAACGCCGAATGGCTACGGTCACGGCCCAGAGGGTGAGGGGTATTTTTCGAGGACGTTACCGGTCCTAACCTGGATGCTTGGAAATGAGGCAACCGAATGTTATCTAAAAGTTCTGGACAAGAACGCATTGAAGCTATCAGTCGTCAACTTAGTGTCAGCTATAGGGTTTCTAAAAGCGTCTCGAAGTACAGAGTTCTGAGTTTGTCTCTGTGCTTTTAATGTGTGCGAAAAGATTTTTAAAATATTTAACGAAGGGTTTTCAGCAAAGTTTACCTCTTCAGCTAGTCGTTTTTCTTCATATAGCCTCTTTGCCTGTTCAAAGATTTGTTGGATCAAGGGCAAGACGGAAGTGTCATTAAGTAGATGAAAACGACGCGAGAGTCTACACAGTCTATGGCGGAAAGATAAAGGGAGGTAGACTTCATCCTTGACAATAATTATTTTCCTACGGGGAAAAAACGAGCAATGAGTGGACCTAGAACTTGGTAAAATGTATCAGTACAAACATTCACATCTAAACATAGAACGAAGTTAGTCCAATCGTGGGAATTAAGATGTGTTAGTAATTCCCCCATATTTGCTGATCAGAAATCATGGAAAAAACCATATTTTTTTAGAAAACGTTTCATAAGCCTCGATTTGTAGTGAAGAAAGAACTATAGTTTGGTCTGAACCCCTAAGTTGGTCTAAAGGTGAAATTGACAATGGCTGACAACCTCTGCAGAAAATGATATCAAGTATGTTTGATCCTCGGGTGGGAAAATCAACTACCTGTCCCCACATGCCAGTATCTATGGCCTCAAGCAAGTTTTCAAACTTTGCTGGACCGGAAGGTGGAAATCAATGAACTTCAGGAAAATTGAACTCACCTGCAATCAAGCAGTACTTCGGTTTTAGGTTAACTGCGGCATGAAATGCCTGTGAGAGACGAAGATCGTAATCCTCGCTTGCGTTTTTGGGGTGATAGACACAACCGACGAGTAAGGAGTAGTTATCTTTTAGAACTACTCGGGGCGAACAGCTCTCTTCTACTGCTGTAAATTGTCGATAATCCAACGGCAGAAACGTAAGTGGCTGCTTAATATAGATGCAGCTTCCTCCGCCACGGCCCTCGTGTCGATCGTTACGAATATAATGATGCCCTAGAATATTGAGTTCAGATTCGGATACACAGGGTGTTGCCCATGTCTCTCTAATTATTACAATGTAATGGCGGTGGATGATATCCAGTCTGGATCAAGGCATCTTATTAAGCAGAGATCTGGTATTTAAGACGAATAATTTAAGCGGGCACGTTTTTGGTTTCTGAAAAGGCACAGTAAGGCTGTCAGAGTGCCTGCCCTCGGCCAAAGAAATGCTCTTTTCACTTGAACTATTTGTCCGTTTCTTAATTCGAGATGTGCCTCGCCATTGGCCTTTCCAGTTCTATTTGTAACTGTCTCATTTTCATACGCTCTTTTAGCCCGTATTCCGGTTGAAAAAACTTCAGAATGCAGCCCGCGTAGGGTTGCTTTTCTCTGTAGCAGGAGCTGGGCCTGTGTTTCGTTTTCCAAGATGATTTGAAGAGGTCTTGGTCGAGGATTTGATTCGGTAGCTGACAGAGCCTTCCCTATTCTATATGCCTTGAGAATGTGGATGGACTCGCCGTCCGTTAGCATCGTTTTTGCATACAATTGAAGGAGATCCAAGTCATGTTTGACTCGCTTCTTTGGAATAATTGAAGCTGACTCCGGGACCCCTTTAATGACTTAATTATGTTTTTGACTCAATCGAGGGCCCGTTTGTAACTCAGATCTTTCAGCTGCGTGAGAACTGGTAACCAATTCACTTGGCCCGATAGGTCTAGATGAGCCGGGTGTTGGGCAGACTGGAGCCAAATCCCTGCATGAGTTGTTCTTCTTAGACCTTTTCCTCTTTGGTTTTACAAACTCGCCAACCTCTTCAACATCGCATGTTGGCGCAACGTCTACCAGTGATGTAGCGATGGGCGGTTAAGCCAGATTATTGCTGATGCTACCCGAACTACGTACTGGTGGAATGGACCAAGGACTAGATGGGGCTCCCTTCGGAAATAGCGAAAATTCCTCTGGTTTACCGGGTTCAGCAATCGTGATATGTTTAATGTGAGTAGTATGTAAGCTTGAAAAGGCTTTATATGAATACGAATTTTGCTTTGTGGTAGGTTTATTACGGACAGGAGCTTTTTTAACAGTTGGGCAAGATATAGATTTTTTAAGTTATCTTTTTCTTGTCATAGATTGCTTATTTCCTGCTCCATCCCTGAGCATTTCTGTTGGAAGCTGAAAAAAACCATACAAGTTTCGTCTTCGTAAGCTTCACAAGTTAAGCTTACTAAACTTTTACCCCCGTTAGCGGGATATGAACAAATAGCAGAATAATGATAGATACAATTATTTTCTGCTTGTCCACTACCTTGCTTAACAAGATCCCCTGCCAATATGACCGAGTGGAAAGAGGCACCGAAAGACGGTCCTAAGCAATTATATGGAGCAGATTCAAAACTAGGTCGTGGACCGATATTTTGTGACAGTAAACTTTAGGAACTTGAGTTGTGCATAGTTATGGAGGGTACAGAGCAAATGAAATTGATGTAAGAATCGCGACAAATTTAAGAGACAGTCAGTATGTGTATACAGAGAATAATAATATTAAAATTTAAGGACTCAGTCTGAAGTTTGATCTCCTTCTGTGATTGAAAGCAATCGCAGGGAGCATACAGCCAGCGTGACTTTCAGAAATAAGCAAGGATCGAAGCCTTCAGTGGCAAGTTACGAACACTGGGGAATAAAAAGACAGGTTCTTTAATAATTTCACAGCAGCGTGTCTTCTACACTGAGGTAGAGACTAAAGACTCGTCTTTTGCAAGTCAATGAAGGCGATGTGAACTTCGTGTCTATCTACAAGTACTTAAATCCACCTCGGGATCAATTACAGCAAATTTGTTGTGCAGGGTCTTCCTTTTCTGAACCCGTGTTGACAGCTTAATAAAAAATTATGAGTCTCTAGGAGTTTCACCAAACCGCTCTTGATGATCTTTTCCATAATCATGCCAAGGATGGATGTAAACTTATGGGCCTGTAGTTTGTCGCTGATGCCCGGCTACCGCTTTTGTACAAGGAAGTTATATGTGTCAGCTTCCAATCGATAGGAAGTGTTCCGGAGTCAAATGACTTTTGAAAGATCACTGACAGAGGTGCGGAAAGTTCACTGGTGAGTTCTTTCAGAAGCTTGGGTCGAAGCTCGTCTGGTCCTGGGGATTTCGACTCTTTTATTTTCTTTAATTGCATTTGGATCAGAACTACTGAGAATAGTATGTGAATAATGCTTCCAGTCGGCAGGTAATCCACTGAGAGAAGAAGGATCCTTGCCTCGTTTGTGAAGATTAAGCAGTAGAACTGTGAAAAGTACTCGGCTTTGTCCCTGTTTTCAGAAATTTCGACGCCCACGGCAGTCTAAATCAGCGGTATTTGATGCCTATTCCTTGTACATCTGCGGAGGTAACTGAAGACTTACTTTGGATTCTGCTTTGCCTTTCGCAGCAAAGTCTTCTTGGATTCTCTTCATGTTTTATGGATAAGGCTTCTCAGTTTGTTTCTCTGTGTATTATACTTATTAAAATATGCGACTTGATTATACTCACAATATTTTCTCCACAACTTGTGCTCCCTGTTTATTTCCCTTTTTAAGTTGCTGAATGGCCACCCAGGACGCTTGCTCTGATGGACGCTCGTTAGTGGGCAGTGGTTGTCCATAAGTTGCAGAAGAACATTTCGGAAGGACTCCCAATCTTCGTTCACGGTGCTCGAAAACATTGAGGTTCAGTTGATGTCTGTTTAATCTGCTCGAATCTGATGAAAGTTTCTTCGCAAAACGTTACGCCATTTTTCCTCTATAGCAGGCGCAACGGTGCCTTGCCGGTGCTTACCAAATATAAATTTTAAATTAATAAATATAACGGAGGCTGGGAATTAATCTCGTCAATGCTGCATAATGTTTTCGTCAAAACCAGGTTGCGACAGTTAGCCCTTTGTTCTTTGCGTGTTCTGGTTGGGAGAAGGACATGTTTTGTGAGGAGTGCCTGCAAGGTCTTTTTGCAGAAAAACATAATCACAAGTCGATTTCGGGCATGATGATTGAACATTGCTCCAGTTAATTTCTGGTGCGTTGAAGTCACCTATAATCATGACATAAGGTCGACTGGATAAATTTTCTAATTGTTCCAACAAGTGGGTGTCTGCGACTCGGTCTATCCTAGATGGCTGCTAGACAATGAGGACATCCAGTCATGGAGAGCCAAGAGCCTTGATGTTCAACCATATGGCTTCCGTGCTGCACTTAAACTTGCTCGTCTTGTCAGACACTATAAGCACGTCTTTCACATACACAATTATTCCACAACCCTGTCGGTTTTCTCTGTCCCTTCGGTATATCTGGTATCCAGACAATGTTATTTCGTTATCTAGAATACTGCCTGACAGCCAGGTTTCGGTTACTACTATCACATCCGGAGATGCTTTGGCAAGGCTTAATCAGTGTCTAAGCGTCTGAATTTAACGCCGCCTATACTCGACTGTAACAAAACTTTCGTTACAGAGGATTTGGGCAAAGCTAAATTGTAAAATTCGTTTTTTGCCAATCACTTTACTACTGAAACTAGCCTCACTCCCTCAATTCCTTTGCTTTCAAATTCACTTCTAATAACCATTAATTTCTCGCCTTCACGTATGGATGTTCTTATATTTTACTAAGAGTTCAAAAACTGGAAAATGAGCTTGCAGACTTAAGGAAGCTCTTGCAAGATAACATTACTCGACGAAATACGCTTAGCAATATTCCAGTTAAAAAGGCAGTGACTAAAGCACGAAAAGTATCAAAAACTACAACTGGTTACAGCTCACAATGTTCGTACGCGATTACCCATAACGACCGGATAACAGGAGCACAGTCTCTAAATCCTACGGACGACGACCAGAGCAAACCCAAATCTCATCGTGCTATCTTGGGTGTTATAAAGAGCCCGTAGTTGAATCCGAAGAAACAAACGCGTGGCAAGCTGCAATGGGGAAACACCACAACAGGAGGACAAAGTCACAATCAACTCTGATGGATTCATTGAAGCCTTCAGATGAGAGTTTGGTCAGAGGTAGACTTAATCCCAACGAGAGCTCTGTAAACCGTTCTCGTGCCCCTAAGGAGAACTCAGGAGGAAGCGAAAATTCCAAGTACCAGGATCGACAACGGTGTTTAGTTATTCAGGGGTTTGCACGAGTCAACTGCAGTCCGACCAGAAGACCGTGTCACCGAAGACCTTGCTTCGTTTAATGGCCTCCTAAACCAGTTGCTCCCACCGGGCGTGGAAGTAAAAGTTATTAAAGCATTCCGGATCGGCAAAAAGTCTGAAGACAGCCTAGGAACGCCGCGACCGCGACCGCTGAAAATAATGCTAGAGAGCAAAAGACCAAATCAAGGCGATCCTATCCAAAAACTAACCTACGTCACTCGCATAAAGAAGTTTTTCAACCGGACTACTCCCCTGCAGGAAAGGCTGAAACGCCGGGAACTTGTCTTGGAACTACAATCAAGACTGAAGGCTGGCGAACACAATCTGGCTATTTTCAAGGGAAGGTAGTTCAAAAGAATACGAATTTTCCATTGAACCAACCGATTGTTCTGAGGACAATGGCAGCCACTTCACTAACGCCAAAACCATCAGGGAACCAATTGCCCAAAGAGATGTCAGAACTGATTCCGTAACGCCCAGCGTACTCACTAAAGAAACCAGAGTTACCGAAAATCATCACGAAACGGAAAAGATATACGAACTTGACGTTAGAGGAGACGCAGTTGGGCCCATAAAATTGACAAACGCAACAGGAAATTTGGTTGGCGCAAAATTGAAGTGCTTGTATACAAATGCGCAAAGCCTTTTATCAAAACTTGATGATGGGTGGTGGAATAATTGTGTATGTGAAAGACGTGCTAATAGTGTCTGACAAGACGAGCAAGTTTGCGTGCAGCACTGAAGCCATATGGTTGAACATCAAGGCTCTTGGCTCTCCATGTCTAGATGTCCTCATTGTCTATCGGCCACCTAGGATAGACCGAGTCGCGGACACCCACTTGTTGGAACAATTAGAAAAGTTCTCCAGTAGACCTAATGTAATGATTATGGGTGACTTCAACGCACCAGGAATTAACTGGAGCACTGTTCAATCATCATGCCCGAAATCAACTTTTGATTATGTTTTTCTGCAAAAGACCTTGAATGCACTCCTCACACAGCATGTCCCTTTCCCCACCAGAACACGTGAAGGACAAAGGGGCTAACTGTCTTGACCTGGTTTTCACGAAAACATCAGGCAGCATTGACGAGATTATTTCAATGCCTCGCTCGGTCGTAGTGATCACGTGGTGCTTATATGGGACTACTCCTTATTCTCCGTTGCCCCTGTTATAGAGGAAAAACGGCGTAACGTTTGGCGAGGAAAATTTCATCAGATGCGAGCAGATATAACACACATCAACTGGACCTCAATATTTTCGAGCACCGTAAACGAAGATTGGGAGTCTTTCCGAAATGTTCTTCTGCAACTTATTGACAACCACTGCCCGCTAGCGAGTGTCCATCACAGCAAGCGTCCTGGGTGGCTTACAGCAACTTAAAAAGGAAATAAACAGGAAGCACAAGTTGTAGAGAAAATATCGCGAGTCTAATCAAGTCGCCTATTTTAATAAGTATAAAAACACAGAGAAACAAAATGAGAAGCCTTATTCTTAAAACGCGAAGAGAATTTGAGAAGACTTTTGCTGCAAAAGGCAACGCAGAATCCAAAAGTTAGTCTACAGTTACCTCCGTAGATGTACAAGGAATAAACATCAAATACCGCTGATTAAGACTGCCGTGGGCGTCGACATTTCTGAAAAACATGGAAAAAGCCGAGTACTTTTTCACAGTTCTACCGCTCAGTCTTCACTAACGAGGCAAAGGTTCCTTCGTCCCTCAGTGGATAACCCGCCGACTGCAAGCATTAGCCACATACTATTCTCAGAATTTCTGATCCAAAAAGGAATTAAAAAGAACTAAAAGAGTCGAAATCCCCAGGACCAGACGAGCTTCCACCCAAGCTTCTGAAAAGAACTCGCCAATGAACTTTCCGCACCTTTGTCAGTGCTCTTTCAAAAAGTCCTTTGACTCCGGAACACTTCCTTTCGATTGGAAGCTGGCACATATAACTCCCTTGTACAAAAGCGGTAGCCGGGCGTCAGTGACAAACTACAGGCCCATAAGCTTAACATGCATCCTTGGCAAGATTATGGAAAGGATCATCAAGAGCGAATTGGTGAAATTCTAGAGATTCATAATTTGTTATCAAGCTGTCAACACGGGTTCAGAAAAGGAAGATCATGCACAACGAATTTGCTGTATTCGATCCAGAGGTGGACCCAAGCACTTGAAGATAGACACGCGGTTCACATTGCCTTCATTGACTTTCAAAAGGCCTTCGATACTGTGCCGCACGAGAGACTGCTTTACAAGCTAGAAAGAATTGGAATCAGAGGTAACCTCCTCAAGTGGATCGAAAAACTTCCTCGTGGGTCGGCGCCAGGTTGTGTGCATCGGCCAAGAGAGGTCAAGTTCTGCTGCGGTTGAGAGTGGGGTTCCTCAGGGGTTCAGTACTAGGGCCAATACTGTTTTTAATATACGTGAACGATTGTGTCAGCAATCTCGACTGTGAAGCAGCAATGTTTGCCGACGACATTAAAATCTGGAATGTAATCCAGAGCCCTGCTGACGAAGATAAACTGCAGATCAACCTAACTTGGTTGGAGGAGTGGTCGAATCATTGGCTTTTGCGGTTCAACGTCGATAAGTGTACAATACTTCGCTTAGGCAACCCGTCTGGATCTGCCGAAAGTAGAAGTTACTTTCTCAACGGTGAAGCCTTAAAAGACGTGGAAACCCAAAAGGACCTTGGTGTGCTGATGACCACCACCTTAAAACCATCGTCTCACTGCTCGAAAGTGGCGAAGAGGGCAATTTCGGTGTTGCATGCCATCAGACGAGTTTTTTTGGATTTCGATGAAGATCTTTTTGCTAAGACCTTTGGAACATTCATTAGGCCACACTTGGAATATGCTATGCACGCCTGGAAACCCTGGACAGTTCAAGATCAGAACTGCCTCGAAAGAGTCCAGAGGAAAGCCACCAAAAATGGTTAGAAGTCAAAGCTCCTTGCCATATCCCACCCGCCTAATGAATCTTAATCTGTTCCCTTTGAGTTATAGGCAAATGCGTGGTGATCTCCTGCAGACATTCCGCATTGTGAAGGGATTGGATTGTTGCCTGGAATTCTCGGACTTCTTTGAATTTGCCACCACGACCCATCTCCGAGGTCACCCATTAAAACTGCGTGTCCAGCAGGCGAGACTGGATGTGCGCAAGTTCTCCTTCTCTGTCAGAGTGGTTTAAACCATGGAATGCCCTCCCTGAAGACGTTGTGATGTCACCATCGCTGGAAAGCTTTAAAAGGAACCTTGACAGTTTTATGTTCCGCAACGAGCCTGAGCGATGAGGCATTTATCTTAACCCTCGAGAGTCGTGCACCACTTGTCAAATTTTATGACCGCCTTTTGTACCTTGGCAACCCACACGGTTTCTCTGTATACCGCACTTAATTTTACGTTACAAATAGGGTACTCAAAGGCCCATGCCTATTTCCCTCAATAAATTGAATTGAATTGAATTGAATTGAACCTTGACAGTTTTATGTTCCGCAACGAGCCTGAGCGATGAGGCATTTATCTTAACCCTCGAGAGTCGTGCACCACTTGTCAAATTTTATGACCGCCTTTTGTACCTTGGCAACCCACACGGTTCCTCAGTATACCGCACTTAATTTTACGTTACAAATAGGGTACTCAAAGGCCCATGCCTATTTCCCTCAATAAATTGAATTGAATTGAATTGAATTGAATTCAAAAAGTAATAGCTCACCTAAAAAATTCACATTCGGTTGGAACTGATAACATTTCAAACTCGCTTATTAAACAGTAAAGAGATTTTCCCACCTTCAATAAGCAAATTATTCTCAGTATTTCTCGAAAACGGTTTCTTCCCCGATTATTGGAAAACTTATATTATACTACCAGTTTATAAATCTGGTTCCCGATCTGACATTCATAACTATCGCGGTGTTCATAAAACGCCCTGTCTTACTAAACTCTTCGAAAAACTAATTGCTTAATAAAATCACGGATTTTTGCATAAGTACTCACATTATCAACTTTTTCATACACGGCTTTTTACCAGACCGCTCTTGTGAAAACTGCCAAATGTCTTTTCTAAATCTACTAACTTCTCTTCGTAATGATCATCTCTCTATAGTAGTTATCTATTTTGATCTTAGTAAGGCATTCAAAAAAGTGCCTCAAAGAAGACTTCTAGCTAACCTAGAAGGTAAAGTATTTGGTAGTCCCTTACTTACTTTATTAGATCATACCACAATGATCGAAAACAAAATGTTTTAGTGGGGTCCTAATACTCAAGTGCTAACCCGATTGTTAGTGGTCCTTTAAGGTACCGTATTAGGTCCTTTGTTGTTCTTACTGTATATAAATGATATTTAATCGATAATCAGACATTCTCAATCTTTTATTTATGCTTATGACCTCAAATGTATGTATTCATTCTCTAAGACTAAGAACAAACGATGACAAGAACAAATTAATATGGACTTAGACGCTCTTTCGGCGTGGAGTTCCACATGGCTAATGGACTTCTCAAATTCTAAGTGTTGCTATATGAGTTTTGGACCCATAGGGCTGCTAAAACCCGATATTTTTAAAGGTTGCCCTATGATTGAATTTTCCTCCATCAAGGACTTGGGCACCACTAAAGTAGATCTTTCGCCTAATGCCGATAGAATTACGGCCAGAGCTGCTCAGACTTGTGGCTTTATTTCTTATAATTTATACCTTCCAGAAATTAAATTTAGACACTATCGTATGTTTGTACTTTCCAGTCTTGAATTTTGCTGTCCTTTCTTCGGTTTAATGAACGAATCTAGCCGTTCAAAAATTGAAAATTTTCAAAGACATTTCACAAAAAAACTTCTGTTTCCGACTCTTTCAACTTCTTCCGACTCAACAAGATGCCAGCTAACGAAGCTAAAATTTCTTTGTTTCAGGAGACGGGAAGCAGACTTGTGTCTCCTTTTCCAACTAAATAATAGCTCAACTCTCCCCAAGCTTTCTGTCATTACCCCCGAAATTCTTCCTTATAACCTTAGAAATTCTGTACTAATTATACCTCCCCCTGCATCGTCCACGTGAATACGCTCTCTCTTCTTTGCTTCTAGGTATAGGTTTCTTTGGAATAACTTGCCTATTGAAATAAGGTCATTACCTAATTTATCTGCTTTCAAGCAAAGAGTGCACATTTATCTTAACACTGATTCTATTAACGTTTTATTTTCCTCATCTTTTCCCAGTAGCTTTCTCCATGACTCGGAGAAATAACCATCGGGAATTTAAGTGACCCTCTTGAAACTATATTTTCGCTACCTCGAGTCCACCATGAACCATGATGTCTCCTTATATCTCCAGTTATCCAAACGATGAAGTCATTCGGACGTACACATTCGGTGGTTCACAGTCTTAAATGCTGCCCTTTGTTTGGATACTAACCATCATCAGAATTCAATTCTGGATCCTAAGATGCTGAGGCCTCACGTTGATTGACGCATTTTCGTGAGATTTTGCTTCAAATGCCTAAGTGATCAAAGAACGAACCATTTCGACGTTTCATTATCTCATTCTGAAATGCTACTGCAGTATTACCGTACTCTACCACCGGACCTTATTTTCCTTACCGGTTTTTTTTTCTCCTACCTTCTATTCGAAAATGAAGGCCTGTTGAACTCTGCCTCCATTTTTAAGGAAAGAGTTTTTTTACTACCCATCTTTCTAGTTCACTTTTAACTTAAAAACACCGCTTACTATTTACCTAACAGGACAAGTTCTGGCTGCATTATTAAGTATTTGTACATTTTATCTGCACACATTTTCATGACTTTATTTCGTTCCTTATGTTTGTTTGGACATTGCCTTACCGGTGCTAACCAAATATAAATTCTTTATTCTAAATCATTTATAAGGCTAAAAGGGCGAACCTGTGGGCGCGCAAACGTGGTGCTATGGTTAGCACGGAGGCTGTCACGTATGTCTCATGATTCATAGGCTGGCTAATGCCCCGGGGAACAATTCCTCGCCCTCATTTTATAATACTATCAGTATCAGTGTATTTGAGGGAGATATTGGTGAGTCACTATTGAATTCCCTATTTGTTCATGCGAGTTGTGGCATCAAAAAATAGTATCGCGGGATGTTAAAGAGGTCAATTGATATAAGCTCACTGTGTGCAACATATTTGAAAAAGAGCAGACAGTGAAAAAACTCCCAGTGATATTAAGGAGAAAAAACTGTCGCCCTTTGGGGGGTTATCTTACGGGGGGCATCGTGGAGGTCACCTGGATCATCACCGAAGTGCTTAGATGCAGCCAGACACTCCCTTGCTGGTTGCAGAGTCTGCCGAGGGATTTCAAGGCAGAAATATCCACCCAGATCATCATCTGTCCGTTGCGGTTCAAACTAAGGGAGAATGTTCTTAGACCGCATGGACAATGGCCACCATGTTCGGCTGATGCAAACGCTCACGATGTTATAACGGTGTTATCAAAAGTTAAACATCCTCAATCTTTTATTTATGCTGATGACTTCAAATGCGTGTATTCCTTCTCTTACTCTACGACCTAACGATGCCTAGAACAAATTAATATGGTCTTAGACGCTCTTTCGGCGTGGAGCTCCACATGGCTAATGGAGTTCTTAACTTCTAAATGTCGCTATATGAGTTTTGGGCCTGTAAGGCTTCCAAAACCTCTTATTTTTGAAGGTTGCCCTATGATTGAATTTTCCTCTATCAAGGACTATGGCTTCGCCTCATGCCGATAGAATTACGGCCAGAGCTGCTCAGACTTGCGGCTTTATTTCTTATAATTTCTACCTTCCAGAAATTAAATTAAGACTTTATCGTATGTTGTACTTTCCAGTCTTGAATATTACTGTCCTTTCTTCGGTTAAATGAACGAATCTAGCCGTTCAAAAATTGAAAATTTTCAAAGACATTTCACAAAAAACTCCTGTTTCCGACTCTTTCAACTTCTTCCGACTCAACAAGATGCCAGCTAACGAAGCTAAAATTTCTTTGTTTCAGGAGACGGGAAGCAGACTTTTGTCTCCTTTTCCAACTAAATAATAGCTCAACTCTCCCCAAGCTTTCTGTCATTACCCCCGAAATTCTTCCTTATAACCTTAGAAATTCTGTACTAATTATACCTCCCCCTGCATCGTCCACGTGAATACGCTCTCTCTTCTTTGCTTCTAGGTATAGGTTTCTTTGGAATAACTTGCCTATTGAAATAAGGTCATTACCTAATTTATCTGCTTTCAAGCAAAGAGTGCACATTTATCTTAACACTGATTCTATTAACGTTTTATTTTCCTCATCCTTTCCCAGTAGCTTTCTTCATGAATCGGAGAAAGGACCATCGGGAATTTAAGTGACCCTCTTGAAACTATATTTTCGCTGCCTCGAGTCCCCCATGAATCATGATGTCTCCTTATATCACCAGTCATCCAAACGATGAAGTCATTCGGATGTACACATTCGGTGGTCCATTGTCTTAAATGCTGCCCTTTCTTTGGATACTAACCATCATCAGAATTCAATTCTGGATCCTAAGATGCTGAGGCCTCACGTTGATTGACGCATTTTCGTGAGATTTTGCTTCAAACGCCTAAGTGATCAAGAACGAACCATCTCGACGTTTCATTATCTCATTCTGAAATGCTACTGCAGTATTACCGTACTCTACCACCGGACCTTATTTTCCTTACCGGTTTTTTTCTACTACCTTCTGTTCGAAAATGAAGGCCTGTTGAACTCTGCCTCCATTTTTAAGATAGAAGTTTGTTTACTGCCTATCTTTCTAGTTCACTATTAACTTCAAAACATCGTTAACTTTTGATCTAACAGGACAAGTTCTGGCTGCATTATTAAGTATTTGTACATTTTATCTGCACACATTTTCATGACTTTATTTCGTTACTTATGTTTATTTAGGCAGTGCCTAGCCAGTGCTAACCAAATATAAATTCTAAAAACACTTTATTCTAAATCAGTACTAGGCCAAGTTTCCTTTTTCTAGTTTACGTGGAGGAATGTTTTGTAGATTTGGACTGTGATGCAGCAATTCGTGCCAATGACCCAAAAACCTGGAGTATAATCCTGAACCCTACTGACGTAGCTAGACTTCAGTTCACCCTACGCTGGTTTTCGGAGTAGTCAAATCGTTGGTTTCGGCGATATAGCGTTCATAAGTTAACAATATTTTGCCCGGAAAATCTAACTGGATCATCCAAAAGTAGAAGCTATCTTTCCAACGATGCAGTTTTGCAAGATGTGGAACAACAAGAGGACCTGGATTAGCTGACGTCAACCTTTTATCCTAGTCCCCTCATTGCTCAAGAGTGGAGTCGAGCACGATTTCATTTTTGCAGGAAATATCTCTTCCATAGGATTTTGGGACCGTTCATTAGGCCGCATTTTAAATAAGCTATACAAGCAAACGCATCCTTGAGAGATCCTGACCTGAATAGTCTCGAATGTGTTCAAAAGAGGTCTACAAAAATTATTTATATTTAAAGAATTTGCCATATGCAGCCCTCCTAACACACATTTAGCGTGAGGGGATCTATTACAAGCATTCTACATTGATGGGATTAGATTGTTGACTAGACTTTGAGAACTATATGAATTTTATATCACGATGAATCTACGAAGTCACCCAACAAAAGTGCGAATTTAGCAGGCTGGGCTGTTTGTGCCTAAGTTCTCCTGCTCTGTCAGAGTGGTCAAATGGAGTGCCATTGGAGTTCCCTTTTCGCAGATGTTGTGAGTTCACCATCGCCGAACTTCTTCAAAAAGAGACTTCATAGATGTATGTACTTAACTGAACCGGAGCGTTCAGATAATTAACTTAACCCTTGAGATTCACGCCAAATTGTCATATTTTATGGTTTTCTTTGAATTAAAGGCACATTATACAGTTTCTCTGTAAACCGCAATCCAGTTTACATTACAAATATGGTTTTCCAAGGTTCATGTTTATTTCCTTCAATAAAATGAGCTGAACTGAACATGGGAAGTTGTTCATCTTTCAGTTCAGTTCGGTTCAGTTTGTTAAGGGAAAGATAGACAAATGCCTTTGAACTCCGTATTGGTTATAAGGTGGCTAAGAAAAATCATCGATACATAAACAATTCAAAAAGAAATAGGTAATATAATTTTATGCGGAAAAAAGCAGCCGATGGCTAATACATCAATACCCACGCACATACTCAGAGTGGTATAATTATATGCAATCGCTGGTTAGCAAGCAACCGGTGAGAGCGAGGGTTGATGTCAGTAAACATAGACGCTGAATTTTGAATAAAAAATCGTTAAAGTTGGTACTTAAATACAGCAAGTAGTATTATAGCAAAAAGTAGTCGTTTTAAATGGGACAAGATTAACTTTTAGGGTGGTATCTTAGTGGACACTGCTATATCGATCCAGTTTATTCTATAAGACCTCAACGGAATCAGACATGGCAACATCCAGAGGCAAATAATTCCAAGTTTTGACAACACGGTTGAGAAGAATAATTATCATGTATCCAGTTTGGCCCCAGTCACACGTTGTCTGAATCGATGACCTATCAAGTTCGTGGTTGTTGCTAAATGAAAGAAATCTACAGGTACGAGGCAACAGTACTGACCGTGCATGATACGGAATGTTTTTATCAGGTCACCTCTTAGCTACCTGTAACTCAAGGAAAACAGATCAAGATTAGACAACCGTGATTTATATGGTAATGAGCTCTGTCTAGTCACAAGTTCGGTTGCACGCCTTTCAAAATTCTCTAGGATACTGAGGTCCTAGGCGGTCTAGTGTCAACAAGGCTGGATAGGAAATTCTAGTTGCTTTCACGCAAAGGTATGAAAGACTTCAGCGATCAGTTTTCATCAAAAGCAAAGAAATTCCGCTTAAATATATACAGAACAGACATCGCAGACTTGGCTACTTTTGAGCAATGCCGCGAGGGCTTAAGAGTAATCGTTATTTACATAACCAAGTTCTACTGCGCGTTCAGTTATTGCAGCGGCATAGCATTCAGGCAGTCATACATGGGCTTGGAGTTCTGAGTCTGCTGAATTGAAGAATAGTGCATTTGTTCTCATTGAACGGTAAAGCCAGTCCCTCTACCATTGTTGAAATTGTTTTGGTTTAATTATCAAATGCTCTACATCAGCTGCAGTTTGGATGACGCTGCATAGCTTAATATCATCCGCAAACATGGTGACGTCACAATTCAGTTCACTTACGATGTTGTTGATGTACGTAATGAACAGAGTAGGGCCAAGAGCGGAGGCCTGGGACACACCACTTTCTGCCGCAACCTCCGAAGACTGCTGGTCACCGACGTGGACAGATTGAAAGCGGCGAAATAGGAATTTTGGGATAAATTTCAGGAGATTACACCAAACGCCTGTTTGTCTGAGTTTGTACAGGAGTCGCTGATGTGGTATACTGTTGAATGCCTTCGTAAAGTCAATATAGGGTAAATTCAGTGCAGTTCCTTCATCAACTGCCCATGTTCAACGTTTCAAACATTCGAAAAAGTTCGTCATGCAAAACCGGCCTCTTCAGAATCCATGCTGCACACTTGACTAAACGAATTCAAGGACTGCCTTGAATTTGCAAAGGGAGTTTTCGGATGATAAAACAGAGCATACAAAAAATAATAGATAATCAGCATGTTTTTAAGCTCCATTTAAACGCAAATAAGAACGTTTGAAAGATAAATTACATTATGAGGAATGAGCGTGGTGGAAACAGCTTAGCAGTTTGTTTAACGTACCAACTTTATTGTACACATATACTGCTGACGTTGTACACTGTTGTGCTCAGGGATGACTACCTCTGTCGTGTTCGCGTTCGTGCTTTTGTTTGCGACTTTTGTGTTCGCAGATGTCAAAAAGGAAGGTGATGTTCTGGTTCTGACCGAAGATAACTTTCACGAGGAAATCGAATCGAATGCCTTTGTTCTTGTTAAATTTTGTACGTTGCCATCTTTAACTTGGCTTATTTCTAGATGCACCCTGGTGCGGACATTGTAAGTCTTTGGCACCCGAATATGCGAAGGCCGCAAGTATGCTTGCGGGCGAAAATTCATTAGTAAAATTGGCTAAAGTCGATGCGACCGTGGAGACCAAACTGGCCGAGAAATACAATATTCGGGGCTACCCTACCCTAAACTTTTTCGTGAAAGGCAAAAGCATCGAATACACTGGAGGACGTACTGCGGAGGCCATCGTGGAATGGGTAAAAAAGAGAACCGGAAAGGCCATCACTGAGGTCAAAACCGTTGAGGCCTTCGATGAACTCACTCAAAAAGATAAATTGGTTGTTCTCGTTCTTTCTAAGGTAAGTGTATTGCTAACTGAGGGTGAGATTTGTTTAGGACACTTTGTCAAACGAATACAAGACCTTGGAAGAAGTTGCGATGGGGCAGGATGTTCCATTTGTTTTCTGCAGTGATCCGAAGATGGAAGAAAAATACAAGCTGGCCTCGGGAACAAAAGTCATCCTAATCCGGAAGGTATGAGCATAAGCTGAAAATTATTTCTTTCGTTACCCTATCAGAATTAATTTTCCTAACAACATGCGTAAGCCGGTCCTTAACCGTCTTAATTTTAGCAGGAAATTCGGCCTATGTTAAGGTCTCATTTTGTTAGTTTCATAGTGGAAAACAACTTAGGAACTTGTACTACTCAGTGGCTGACATAACCATTTATGCATGCTCGCGAGCTATTAGTAGTTATACCTTCAGTTGTTTTTCCCTCTTTTCGATGGGAGGAAAGTACATGCACTGCGAGAGGCCTTGAAATGTCACGATAGAAACGATAGTGCAGCCAGGAAATAGTCTTATTGGTTGTCAGAAAGTATTTTTGGAAGTACTCAATTCCTCCATTACGTTACGTTGTTCGGAATCAAGCCAGGTCGTAAGCGCCCTAACGTCGATGGCAATATTTTATTTATTTTATTCGTAATCATGATTTTTTAATGTTCATTTTCCCATTTAGTTTGATGAACCCGCCGTCGAATACGAAGGAGAGTTTGTTCCTGCCGAGCTGATCGATTTTGTCCAGAGTCACATGATCCCGTTGGTTGTTGAGTTCGACGAGGAAACTGCAGCTCAAATCTTCGGAAGCAAAATTAAATGGCATGTCATGCTATTTATGGCCAAGAGCCAGGACCACTATGAACCATACAGAAAGATCTTAAGGGATGTAGCCCTTGAATTCAGAGGCAAGGTAAACATGTTTTTTTTTCATTCATTAACTTGACATTTAACCATTGATTTAGAAGTTGGTAATAAATAATCATATTTAGGACCTAATTAATTTTTGGCTAGAGGATTTTACCTCTAATTTTTCCGTGCCTTTCCCTTGCTACGCTTTATTCATAGTGTTTGTCGCAAACAGGCGAGTTTTCTGTCGGTCGTTCATAGTAGAAAAAAACAGCAGTGACGTCAGAATACATCTGTCACTACCACATCTGGTCGTCAAATGTATAAATGCGTACTTTAGTTTTGGCAAAACTTCCTTTCTTGAATGCTTCTTATAGCACTTGCGTTCATTGGTAGGGCAAAATTGACTAAACAATTTTCTGTTGTGAAAATCAGTTTAACTTTGGGTTCTGTCTGCTTTTTTATTAGGCACATGCTGTGATAATCGATATCGATGTGGAAAACCATGAAAGAATTCTCGAGTTCTTCGGAATATCCAAGAAGGACTGCCCAACTTACCGTGTCGTTGAACTTGAAGACTCCGTTAGGAAGTTCAAACCCGAAAGCGTCGATTTCAATTTTGAAGCTATTCGAACCTTTGTTGATGGTGTACTGACCAATGCAATCAAACCGTACTTGCAGTCTGCTGAGCTTCCTGAAAACTGGGATAAAGAGCCCGTTAAGGTTTTGGTTGGAAAGAACTTCGACGAAGTTGCCAAAGACCCATCAAAGACTGTATTTGTTATGTTCTGTAGGTGTCTGCTAATTATTTTATCATCACTTGCCTTACGGTTTCCATCTCGTTTATTAAAGGAATTAATCTTTGTCCATCTTTAGATGCTCCATGGTGTGGACATTGCAAACAGCTCCACCCTATTTGGGACCAGCTTGGTGAACATTACAAAGATCATCCTGAAATTCTTATCGCCAAGGTTGATTCCACAGCTAATGAACTGGAGGATATCAAAATAACTGGCTTCCCTACACTGAAGCTATTCCCTAAAAACAGTGACACCGTGAGTTTATATTGATTTTAACACCTTTAAATGTTTAGTCATTGGATCTTATTGCATTTTTTCTTTCTGTGAACCTCGGACTGCCAAGTAAACTAGAGAGAAATTTAACTGATGCGATTGAGGCTACCGTTTGTGCTCCATTTAACGGTCTAAACGTTCACTTATGCCTCACGCGTCCGTAGCAGCTCGATATTTTATAAGTAGTGGTACGCATCTAAGAAAGCAGGCACGCCTGTTCATTCAGCTGCTCATCTCGCCGCTTCAATGAGTATTGGGTAGTAAAATGACCGTTACCCAAACTTACTAGAATTTAGTCACCTATCGCTTCTTAATGAGTGATCGCGAAACTAGTAAAATGGCTAGCTGGGCACAAATGATGGTGGTCAGACACATGCATTGCTCTACGGCATTTTGCAGCGCCCGTAAACAATATTATGACTTGGTAACGCTAAACCGCCGGTACTTAAGCTAATTTGTTGTACGGTTTAATCATGTCGCAGTGCTTGAAAATATAATATCGAACAAAAGTCGGCGGATGTTGGGAATTTGCTCCTATAGGTCATTTTCCAAGACCGTACAAAACAATTCCTAATAAATTGTTGCGAATTATTCTACGGTGCCATCGTCAATCAGTGTCCTTCGCAGCCCCGGATCAGTTGAGAGAAAGCAAGGAAGTTCAAATCCCAAATCAAAAACAGCATTTGATTATTGAACACGGAAGTCGGTGAACGTTTCCTGATTGCGCAGCACCTGTTTATCGAAGATTTATACTCCAAAATATCAATACCTCTGGGGTCCAAGTTTGCTTATTTTAATATCATGACTGTCTATGCGACCATTTTTAGGAACTGGCTGCCAAACTTTGTTCGCTAAATGTGGGTCAATGGACCATTAGCGTATTTATTTTCGCGTTTGACTCCTGGAAACTGACTTCGATAAGGATATATTTTACCTGCCGCTGCAAAATGTTGCTAAATTCCGTCACCGCGTCCTTCTACTTGTTGCCAGTGACTGGCACAAACAGCCGAAGCTATGCAAATACTTAAGCGAAATAACCAACGGGTTGCACTCATGATTTTCGATGCAGTAATAACAAAAAAAAACTTTTGCTTACAAAGGCCTGTTGTTGAACAGCTCCTGTTTCCAGTATCACTGCAAACGCCTACAGGCTGCCATTTTAAAGAATCCTGGTCATTTCTGCGTTGTTTAAAGGTTTTATAGTGCAAAACCGGCCATGTCCAGTCAGATTATGTTCTCATTCGCGCTTGAATGAAGCAAGATTTCGCCCAGTAGACATCCGCCTCTGTCTATCCCTGCACCAGTAGCAGCTCAGAATTTTGGGCCTCTGTGTAACCAGTTATCTATTCGACTGATTGGATAAAACCCGCGCTACTCACACCAAAGGTCTGCTCGACGGATTCTGCTTACAGGTGCTACCCACAAGATCTGGACCACCCAAAAACTAACCACAGACTAATCGTAGAGGTTAGCCGTGGGCGATTGTAATGTTACTAAGGGACAGATGAAACTCCTGTGATTTAAATTCACAGTCAAAGAGGTAGCTAAAATATTTCTTGAATTTACCGGACGCCACTGCAAGGACTAGACCTATTCATAAACCCTAAGATAGGCCACTTGACAGCTCGAGCCGAATCCGCCGGTGTTTACTTTTTGCTACTTTTGAAAACCGACCGAAAAGTTCGATAGTGAACTTTGCCTAACGTACTACTTCACGTAACCAGTCTTCAGCTTCGACAAATGTATTTGTTACGCCCCTGCGCTTGATAATAGTGACGGCTGTAATACTGCCAACTTTGGGTCTAGCACGCTCTCATTTGGACTATCGACCCATGTGTACGTCGCCTTCGCCCAAACAAGGGCTTTTCTTTCGTCCTCTAGGGAAAAAGCCCCCAGTGTAGTATAGCGTTCGTGGAAACAACACCCAATAGAGAACATCTCTGCTAAAGTTCCGTTTCGATACTGGCACTATGGGTCGAAGGGGTAATGGAGGAAGCATAACAAGATCATATTAGAGTACTTAAAGTCGATCATACTTGTGTCTATCTTCAAGAAGTTAATTAGGAGGAAGTGCGACAGCTATTTTCACACGTCTCGTAGACATACCTGGTCTTTGTCTTCATTCTCAAGCTGTCCCCAAACTGCATGTTGTGAACCCAACAAAGCGGGCTTCCTGGTTGAATTTAGATTCAGACTTTCTCATCCTGAAATTCTTTTACAACTGCCGACAGCCGCTGCATTATTCTTTTTGTGGCGTTTGGTTAAATTCGTTAGGAGTCCCTGTCATGGGTGATTTCATTAAACCTTGTGCCCAAAGTTCTGTCCTGATGAAGGCTTATTTGAACTCCACATGTGCACCCTATTTGTTCACAGAAGCTTCATAGCCGTTCGATATTTGATTCGGTGTTAGTCAAGAATGCATCTTGCATATCCCATTTAACTTCTTCAGTATCTGAATTCTCTGAAATTTTCTACGCGGATTCGATGGTGCTGAATTTTTATCAGAAGACCTCAGGATGGGTTTCAATGTGGGTGAAGATATCGCTCTTTCACCCTTACACTACAAAGACTTGGGACAAACGAGACAGGTTGACGGGTCGGCTTATATATCACCCAGGCATCAAATTCCAATGTATTCTTTAACCTCATCTCTGATCACAGGGCACATCTTAGTGGATAATTGCCACCAACTGGGAGACCTTGCTGTTAACAGAGTAGGGGGTGCTTTTGTTATACAAATCAATTAACGTGTTTGTAGATCCGCTTGTATCAAACAACCGTTTAGTCAATTCTATGGTCGTAAATGCCAGTCTGCGGACGGGGACAGGTTTCAAATTGTCATTGCTTGATGATAATCTTCCGTGCGAAGTACACTGGCTTTGACTTTAATGAGCTAATCGTCAGTCGCCTCGGCAGCGCCGCAATATTTCAGGCAACCTGAGAAGGCGGTTTAGAGTTGCTGGGCACGTTCTTCGTCGTTTGCATGACGCTGCTTCTCCAGTGACGCCGAACTGTAGGGGTGGAGGAGGGATAGACCGTTCTTGGACCTTCAGTATTTGATTGCCATTGCTGATGAAATAGGTGGCCCTGACGAGCAGATCCGTTTCCAAGGGTCGTTAAGACTGCGTTCGTGGAAACTTTCTCCGGCTGCTCGCAGTCGTAAAAACGACAAGTACAGCAACTTCAACAAAACTGATTCCTGAATTGGGCATATGATCCACTCCTTTTCTTTTCCTGACAAAAACACATTTTCCCCTCCTCGCAGGTTGTTGACTACTCAGGAGATCGGACCCTGGAGGCATTCAAGAAATTCCTCGATGCCGGTGGCAAAACTGAGGAGGCCAAGGAGGAGGAAGAACCCTCTAAGCCTGCCAAGGAAGAGTTGTAAATCCCGAGCATTGTTTCTGCTCACAGTCCTGGGGAGGCTCTTTTCGGTGTACAGTGAAATAAAGCGTCTCTGCAATCATGTCAGCTCTCCTTTTTATCCAGTCCGACCTCATTCTCTTTGTTTACCTGTCAATCTTTAGCGGGAGGACTGTCGGTTACCCGGTAATTTCCTGACCTAACATTTACCTACCCAGTCGCATGCGCTCGTAATAGTGTCTGTGCGCACATTCGTGTACAGACCTGCACATGCGTATATCATGCTCTCGTTACAACTTTTTTCAACCATTATCTAGCTTGTGCGACCATTCACCTGAATTTGAGGCCAATTTTGTTACTGATTGATTGGGAAGGCCGAAATAATTAAAGTTTCCATCACACTTATCTCTTCTATTTTAACTGTCGGAACTGCATGTCCACTCGCGAATTCTGTCCATTCCTCCTGTCCCCTCTGGCACGGACGAAGTCGCGCTTCTGTCGTAGTATTTCTAAGAAAAATTTCTTGAACCAAGTGGGACAGTTAGATAATCCATTTCATTTTCGTTGGTGGGGATTACTTTGCTCCAACCTGCCTTTTATACTTTTGGAGTCGAAGAGACCGCGTTATATGCTGTGAAGTGTCTGTTTCGTTTTGACCGACCATGCGGGGTTAGCAAGTACCCACCAGTCATTAAAGTCGTCCACCTTTGGTGGGCTCCAACTGTTCTGTTGACTTCACCTATCATTTGGTCCCCGCTAGGAACGAGTTGAACTAACTTTTCAGCATCTGTGGCACGGTGGTTGCAAGGTGTGGGATTTACGGAATGTGAGGTAAAGAAAACTTTTTCCAGTATGGTCGCGCCAGCAAATTGGTACTCGTTCCTGCAAGAAATTGTGACCTGGAGATCTTCGTACCTGCCACTTAGTTTGACTTTTTGGTCTTCCAAGATGGCGCCTATTTAAGGGGTCTTCGACAAGGATTCCACGAGACAAGCCGACTTACGTATGCTGAACAAACGATGGCCACATACTCTGACGTGGTTGGTCGCCGGCCAGGCGAATGGGGTCGCATAAAATAATATTTAACTGTAGCGGTGTTACCACTGTGGGTGCTTGCCACCAAAACAAAGCTCCAAAAGTCTCCGTTGCTCTGCCGATGGGGACCACACGCTCGTGGGAGCGCTTCATCCTGATTTCAGCATTATGAAACAGTTGACCTTTCAGAACAAGCTATGGTGAGCAACTGTTTCGCTGTTTGGGCGCTTACCTGTTCCGAAGGCCGGGCTGGTTGGGGGAACGCGCTCTTGGATATAACCTGCTGGCTTACGTCGCAGTATGCTGTTGCTCGAGATGTGGATGCCAGTAAACGCTGTCGCGATGGCGGATTATGACCGATTCCCCCAGTTGCCCCTTTTTCAGAGAGTATGGTCAGTGAGGGCGTTGGTGGCCTAAAACATGTTTTTTTAATAGGGCCCTCAATCGTCGGCAGCTCCAGGGAGCTCTATCTGCCTCTGACAGTTGGCTTGGCTAATAGAACAGGTCTCTGTATCCTCACTGTACTTGTACTTGGTAGACTGAACTCGTGCCTGACCTAGTCGGTCTCGGTGTCACGGACTATATCTCTCCATGCGTAACGAGCCACGACAGCAGATCTGAACAGTTCGGCCGAGATCGGTCAGTCAGCCGGCGTCCGGGTGAAACTCGACACCGTCGTCTTCGTGTAGGGCCTTCCCCAGAATCGAGTCAATAGCGACAGGATAAAAACCCATCGAACACCAGATCAAATGTCAAATTGTTGGGAGGGGCTGTTGTGGACCGGAACCTGCCCGGTGGCGATTATTTTTGATAGTACACCATCTGGTGCCATTATCCGCCACAGGGACTCACGATGGACGGAAATGAATGCGGCGGCACATTCAACAAGAGAGACGGCTGTTGGTAGCTTTGCGCTGGGTTGAACATCCACAGCCAGCACGGAATCCGGCTTGGGTGGGCCCCATCCTAGGGTCATACACAGCCTGGAATCGCCTGCGAAGGACAATAGCGAAGATCTTCATAGCAGTACTGATGAGGCTTATGCGCTCTGGAGGCTACCATTATCAGTGCTTGTGGTCGAAGTACCCTAACAAGGATTCGGTGTAGAGGACGAGTCATCATTGACGCCTGACGAGTCTGTATCCTCGTGATTCTATCCTCAGCACCAGAAACAAGTAGGCGTTTGCCTAGGACTACAAGCCCACCCCTCAACCTACTCTTCGTCACAGAGTCGCCTCTTTTTTGGAGAATATGGCCTGATACGGAATCGCAATGAAATCAAAGCAGTGCTCCACCGCTGACTGGCGAAAATGCCGGAGGTCGGTAATTACCTTGTTGATCGTTCTTCTGTGCCATCGGCTGCTCAGTGTCGGGAGAAGCGTGCTACATGTAATTCACTGCACACTGCTGTCTCTCTGACGAAGATCTGAACCAAACTGACAACAGCGAATATGGTTCTGATAGATGATAGTGGGACGTGGCTGTGCTACGGGATGCTGTCGCTTATAAGGGAGCAAGCCGCCGACAAGATAGCCTCTTTGAATCTGGTGGTGGTGGCACCGCGCGAGTCCTGGACAAGGAAAATCGTTTTCGACCACTCGATATTAGGTCTGCCATTCAAGATTGTAGCCAGTTGCCCATTCTGTTCAACTACACTATTAACTGTGTTCTCAGAAATGCTCTGCACGAAGGTGACAGTGTTGAGTCTGCACTCGAACGCCGGCTGAGCGATTCCGACCACGCCGAGGGTATCGCCTTTCTAGCTTCAAGCTTTGGTGATCTGCAGTCTATGGTGTCACTGGTGAATAAGGTCACTAAATCATTCGATTTATCCATAAACGCTGGGAAAACTAAAGTGTTTTTAAGCCAGAAAGCACCTCTCGAGATTAAAAGCGGATAACTTGAAGAAGTAGAGAGTTTAAACTACCCCGGTGTTAGGCTGCCGTTAAATAAACCGAATAAGGACGATATTATCTCCCGAATAGATGCGGATCGTCGGGTTTTCTCAAGCCTTTTAAAGTGCCTATGGATCCGACGTGTCATCTCCATACCCACGAAGATTCGCGTATACCATGCATCTGTCCGATCTGTCCTGCTCTATGTGTTCCAATATTTTTCCCGCGACTCAGCACCTCCCGACCTATCATGTCCTCACTGCCGCCGCCGCACATGTACATCACGCATCGGTCACGATAGTCGATTGCGATTCCATCGCACAGAGACCGGTAAACCAGTGCCAGCAACACAAACATAAACTCGCCTCAACTGTCTGAACTATCCACGCACATTCAAACACCGCATGGACCTATTAGGCCACACGCGCCTACATTAAAACCTGCGGTAGAACACCGCCGGCTATACCAAGTTACCATATCTCTACTCAGTGGCGTCTATATCACACATGCTCAAACCCAACGGCACACAACTCGTGTTTTCAACCAGCACCTCTCACTGAAAGGGAAGTATGCTCCTCGGCTCCTCCATGCGGCTTCTCTGTTGCATTTGTGATCCGAGCGCGAGACTATCGCGGTACGCTAAGTGCCGTGGCTTGGAAGTTTACCAACTTCCAATTACACACAGCCCTCGTAGACAGTCCCGTTTGTGTTGGTGCAGAGTGGCCAATCGGTGATCTGCGAGTCAGGCTGCGATGGCTCCTTCTTATCCTGACCTCGGACGCACTCACACATGCGAGGCGACTTGCTCAACGCTCTTTTGTGTAAAATCCGGGTGCTTGTGTTTGGGGAACCAGGTCGTGCATGGGGATCGCGTAGAGAAGATCATTAGATATGTCAGCAGCTGTCCTCATTCCCCGCATAAGTCCTCTCACCGGCTCGGGTGGTGGCTGGGGCCTAACAATGGGTGTACAGAGAGGGCTAGATCGGCGGGTCGGTGCCTTTCCATCATTCTAAAAACTCAGATGCGAAGCTATCACGACGAACTAAAAGCCGTGGCTTCGAAGGTTACCGACTGACGAGGCAACTTGGAAACACGATCAGCCTGGTGTTTGTTCGTGTGCGGTTGGCTGACTGACAGACTGAGAGTCAGGCTGTAATGCCTCCTTCTTAATTTTCTTTTTATGACATTCCCACTTCATGGGATCTGAGCCAGACGTGACGACCGCGTCAGCCACCTGCGCCCATCTCCCGACTCCGGTCTTGTTCACGACATTGGTCCAGGTGGGGGAAGAGAGAGTGCGGGAGATGCAGTGCAAGTTTACTCGCACTTTAATCTAATTCACGCGCTAGTCATCGTCCCTGTGCCACCTTACAGTAGTGCCACGGTGACCCCGTCGGATACGACGTTCGAACTGTCGTGTACATGGAAGATGAGTTAAAATGGAGATATTTGATCACCACTGCTTGAGAACTATCCTTCGAATGAAGTACGCCGACTCCATCTCAAATGCGACAGTCCGCACTCGCTGTAACAATATGGCAAGGATATCTCAGGTTACCCAAGAAATACGACTGATGTGCTTTTGACATATTCGTCGTCCACCTCATGAACGCAGAGTTCCGCCGTGGGATGGGCACCGTTACCCAAATGGCGGTACTGAAGAGACAATCAACTCAAAGCCTGGCTCGATATAGTTCGTCAAGACTTGGAAGCGGTTTTTGGAGTTTCAGTATTCGGTCCCCACCTTTGGCAAAGGTAATTAGTTGAATTGCCCAACTCTGTTGCCGCAGCTCGTCACGCGTGCTGAGGTTAAGTTTGGAACCTCATCGAGGCTGGCTATATCAAACATGAGAGCAGCCGTATCATGTAAAAGTGTAACGACCGGTCTTATGGCCCCTTCTTTGGCGTCCCTTTTCTCAGTTGACGGCCGCGACAGGCGAGCTAACCAGCGGACCAGCCCCTCGGGCTTGACCTGAGCCTAACCATGGCGGCATCTACACCGGCGGCTATCGTACCTACGTCAGCCAGCAGCCGGCTTTGTCACCTATGGGCCCTTGCGTTTGCGCACCCCCGACTCAGCCCTTGAACTAACCAATCAAATGCGCCACACAGACAGCCACCCCCTCATGCACGAGACAAACGCGTAACCAACACACCGCTGCTGGCACGCCCCCAAACGGACGCTTTGTTCTGTTACACGAGCGAACAGTCATCGCGCGGCAATCTGCCCTGTGTATCGAACAAATTGCTCCTCATATCCTACTAACTTATCCTATAGACGGAACGAACTTAGCGTGTGTGGTTATGGTCGATTTCACATCCTTGACCGCCCACAAGTATACGTTGTGGTAACCGGTTGCAAAATATGGACAGGTATGATTGATATGCCCTGGGTCTGTGGCGATTGAAAATCTAACACTCGCAGGACCAACGTTGTGGAAGGTTTCTCCCAAAAAGTATGATACACCATGTTTCATCAATGCCCCGTTGTCTAACTTCAGCTAAATCGGCCTTGATTTCAAAAGATCGAGGTCGTTTGGAGGATTCTAGGGCGACAGGTAGTTGAAAAATATCGGTGTAAATTGTGCATTTACTTTATTTATTTGTCAAATAGGGTTCCTCTGACTGTAACATATTTAGAGTAAGCTATTTAAATTGAAACGGTGGGCAAGATACGTGTAGATAGCCCATCAGCTTGGGATAATGAGAGTACTTGGTATCGGTTTCCACCCCCTATTCCAAGTTTCTACCACCTCAAATGTGCTTTCCGATTTATTAGCTACGCAGCGCTAAACCTTCCCAATTCAGCCGCTTCGCCCAGTGGTAGCAGAGAAATCCGACCCAATTACCCTTATCGGATCTGGAGGCGATTATTACTTGTTTGGTTGAGTGCAGGAAATACAGCAGATTTGCTTTCTCATGAAACGTGAAATTCTGAAGAAGTTTTTTTTTATTGGAAAAAGTACTTTAGTGGGCTTGTAACAGAAAGGCGCTTCGAAGAGCTGGGGGCAAAAACTGGCGCCGCGTCGTCGGCTGGCTACTTATGTTGGATCCCTTCTCTATATGGCATACTGTTCCCCCTAAACGGGCCACGTGGTAGATGCATTGGACCAACACGGGGGCCACGTCTGGGCACGGCAGGCGTTATTCGGGTTGTGCTCTCATAACAAATGCCGAATACGGAGGGTGTGGTGGCACACCTATGGGTGGCTAGGGCATAGGTGCCCCGGCCGCGCCAGCCACATGCGCCCTCTCCCATCTCCGGTCTTCTTGACTCTGTCTTGACACCGGACATAGATGGGGGAGGAGGCGAGAGTGCGGTAGATGCAGCGAAAGTCTACTATCACTTCAAACTAAATCACGCGCAAGTCACCGTCCCTGCTCAACTTTCCCATGAGCATACGGTGGACATCGTCGGACTACGACGGTCGAACTATCGTGTAGGGTGTAGGGGTACTAGTTAGGGGCAGCACACAGCTTGCATTTGGTCGCTGGAATTCTAGTACACCGCAACCCTTGAGCGAGTCTCCGGCCAGAAGGCACAGCAGATTCGAACCAGCGCCGTGCTCATGGTGGGAAGACGTGAGTTCCCCGGCAGAACACCGTGATGTATGCGGTTACCAACGAAGCCGGTGGAACTCTCCGCTTCTTCTGGTCCCTACCTTGAGCCAAGGACGTGCTACTTATGTCAGTCTGGGACCCCTTCACGGAACGCCCACAAATGATAGGTTAAGAGTTATTAATTTACACGTATTTAACGTGGAGTATGTAGTTGGTGGGACAAGGAGCAGCCTAGCCGAATAAACTAGAACACTAACAAAAAGCATGTTATTAAGGACTTTCAGCGATCCAATGCGAATCATAAGTGCTTCTACGATTAGCTCGTGCCATAGACATACATCTCCGGAACATTAGAAGCGAATTAATTAAAGCATACATACATTAAATTCCCTATCTCATGAAATTTCGACCAAAATGCTGATATGTGTGTGTGTGATTCGAAGAATCACTTAAGTCGGGTTGATTATCATGCAGCCTACTCACAAGCTATATTTCAGTCCCTTCAGGATGCTAGCTTTTGCAAGAGCATTTTTTCAGTCACTTGCGGAAACTGCAATGTCAAAATGGCTAATTAAGTAGTGTGGATTTTTCTCAGTTACTCTTGGTGCCCCTTTAAATTAAAATAAACAATTTTCTCTTTCTTATTCAGTTCATACGAACTTGCAACTGCTCCAAAATTTTACGTAAAGATAGGATGTCTCTCGGTTTCAAAAAAGTTTACAATTGTAAGATTTGTTAAAACCATGAAATATCCATAACTGATTACAGTTAGTGACGAACTCATGCAAAGCTAACCGCAAGTCCGAAATGCATTTTAACTACTATGCAACCTAAAGCAAGGATGTGGGATGCCAACTTTTGAATACACTGCTTTTCGGCCGCTTGCGAAAACCGTACTTGGAAAAAAATACTATTTTGAATAGTATGACTTTTTATATCGACTTTTCCTTCTCTAATAAATTTTATTATGATTTATAGGTAGCATACACAAAAATATCCTTTCTTCTACTCATGTGGCAACTAATAATTTTTTCTTTAAACTTGATCCTCGAAGAAAAACTTTAGTTTGGTTTAAAAAAGGGTCTAATTATGAGATCTTTCAAGGCAGTACAATGTTCATTCGACTAGCTTCCTACCCGTCCGTTTAACAGTGTTCCTCATGAAGCATAAAATGTAGTTCATATTCACTGCAAAATTTAATTAAAAATGCGTGGTATCTTTTTAATAGCATAGATAAATGTATGGTTTTCATTACCCGGAAAGCACATGGCTTTTAGACTGGAAATCCTAAAGGTACACGCTACGACAGATCGAGCTCAAAAATAACTGGGAATTTGAAAACTTTTTAAAAACTTAAATATACCCTTCGTTTGAGTAGGAAATAGGAAGAAAAGGTAATCTTATACAAGATGAATACAAGAAAATTCTTTTGCATTAGTTTTCTGTAAAATATATTAAAATTTACAATGGCTAGGAAATTCATTAGAAAAATGCATACTATCTAACTGGTCATTTTTGCCAATTAGGGTTTTTGCAGGCAACTGAAAGAAACTTTCTTCGAAAACCGGCATCATGCCGTGTTCGCAGTATTGTGGCCTTAGGTTGCAAGACAGTGATTCTTGCAACTCCACTTCCTAATCGTAAAGGCACTTCAGAATTTTGGCTAACATTACACGAGATTGATTACTCACTGTACCTGTCCATTATTAATTCTGCTTCTAATGTATAAATTTATGAGGACTGTGCAACGTCTTCCGCATAGCGAAGCGAACGAAATCTACACAGTATGTGGTTTTTAAACTCTGAATTCAAGTGTAACAAACAAGGCCGGCTTCAAAATAACTAGGCAGCTGAAAACAACTTTCAAAACTGAAATAAAGCCTTTCCTCAACAATAAAATTTGATGAAGACGAAATTTGCTACGAAATAAGTCAAGAGAGAGAATTTTTATGCACGGTTTCTATAAAATATATTTAAGTTCTAAGAGCATCTAAAACCACTGAGAATCAATGCATACTATATAAGGGCCAATTTTTTTCATCGAGTATGGGTTTTCCAGGCGTTCAGAAAGGAACTCGTTGGGATTATGATGTACAATACTTACTATTACAACTATAATTAAGCAATCTTTTCAAAAAGAGGACATATTTTCGAATTTCGGTTAGTATTTGATGAACTGGTAGCATAGCCGCTCTATATTGTCGACTCAGAACGCAAACCTCGCGGTCTGAGAAAGTGTGCAAGCTGGTTCATCGAAATCCGTCAATGAAAAATCACCAGTTTCGATTAGACGGTAGCGATGGGTCGAGACGCCTGAGGCACCGCTCGTACTTCAACCACAACCATCCCGTTTAGTGGAAACAGAGAGGCGCCATTAAAAGGTATTTGTTTTCGGATTGATGCCTCAGCGCGTTTTGAATCTCGCCTAGGTCGAATTTGTCGGAGTGAGCGTGAGACCGTCTGTCGCCTTCAGCTGGTGACTAAGTTCGCGACCGCAAACAAGCCTGTTAGCCTTAGTGCTGATTGGTCGCCCGCCTTTCGAATGCGCGCATGCCATTGGCTGGCCAGTAGCATTCGTCCGCGGCGCCGACCATGAGACTTCGCATGTCGGGGCAAATGCCATGTGCACATCAAGTAATGTAGCCTGTTCTGCCACGTAGGTCGCCAAGGTTGGTTGCGCGTTGGGATCCATCGTCTGCACCTTGCTCGGTCTAATCCTTCGTTGGTCGCAAACGAAAAACAAAGTCAACCAGCCATGTGCACAACAGTCGATATTTGATCAGTAACAGCTTCTGCACAGAGCGCTTGAACGGGAATACGTATGTTTTTAGTGAAGTGCATATTTCACCATCTCGGGACACAATAGCTTGGGGCTGTGAAATGTAGGGTCTCAGCGCATAATCTGCTGAGAACATATAGAAATACCCATGTTAATTGAAAGTGGCCCTGTTCGTATGCATCGGCCGCCGCTGGTACCTCGTATCTGATGCTGCCCCTGATGGTGGTTTCGAGCATGATAACCAAACGTCAGGCAAATGAAATTCTTTTTCCAGCGATGGCGCCCACTTCTTCTCATCTGTTGCCTGGGACTCACAATTTAGTTCGCATCAACACCACTAACTCAGCTCGCGATGGGTCGGCCATAGTCTTGATGTCCTTGGATAACTTTCCCTTTGCTGCCTAGCTCCATATGGGTGCTTTGATCGCTATGCGCGCGGCCGCTCACAACTGTCTTCGTTTGCTACCTCGTGGGAAAATGCTGTGATGGTTCACCTTCGTACAGATCAGCGGTCACTAGTATGAGCTTTACGGCTAGCCAGAACGAACTGCAACAGAGTGATCCTCCAGCAACTTTAAGCGAAGGCACGAGCTGCTTCAGTGCGTCGTAAATAAGCAAAGCTATGGATGCTGCCTCATGACGTGGCGGTGAGCCAGTGGGATGAGTTTCCTGTTTGGTGATCGATTGGTGGAGAGGTGCAATTCCACCCAACTGGACGTGAAGCTGGCAGTTCAACCGTCCTTTCTGAAGATGTCCGCCGTGTGGCAAGCGCAGGGAAAGTCAATTGCGCAACATCTACTGCACTTTCGAAGGAGTAGATGCGGTCGTTGGAACGAGAAGTTTATTGCCCTGACGTTTCGCATTCGAGCTAGAACCCATCATCAGAAACAGTGGCAGATAAGGGTAATAGAGGCAAAAGAGGCGCAGTATTTACAGCCCGTAGTGGTCACGTGACCACCGCTGGGGGGTCAAAATGGGTTCGATGATGGCTTGGCAACCCGCATCCGAGTCAGTAATCGCTGCGACTTCATTGACTGTGTTGGATGCTGGCGTGATAGTTCTGCAGCGTACAGTGGGGCAACAAACTTCTTGTTCCATTGATCGCATCATCCTGTCATTCGCCTGTTCACAGTCTCTGTTCCATCACCCCTTCCCCAAATGAGCCCGTTGCCCGGAGAGATTCAAGAAGACCGGAGGCGGGAACAGACGCGACGGGAGCCTGCACGTAGGCGGGCAACTACACACCCTTCGAGGCGTGAGCCACACGCCTGATCCCCGCACAGTTGACCAGGTGCAGAGGGGCACACATTTTAAAAGAAATAAGGAGACCTGGTTGCCGAAAAAAGGATATAACTTGCCGGGAACTTATCCTTTTGGCTGCCTCAGTGGCTGCTGCCCAAGCACGACAGAGAAAATTTATGGGAAAGAGAACCGATTACCTGGATCTCAGTTGTTTGGGGTTTCAACTTCACACTCAAACCCATGCTGAGAGACAGCAGGTGGCAGGGACATGCGAGGAGTGCAGCATTTGTAGGATGCAGTTGTTATGCTACGACCGCGAACCGGCAACTGCATGTACTGCTGGCCAAAAAATGGATTACCGTAGCTTACCTTCCTTACTGCACGCGGGTAATCTTTCGCTCTGAGAACCCATCGGGGGTGAGAGGAATGCCGCTAGAGCCATTTTCAAAAAAATGAAGGTAACTTGGAAGACATTAAGACCCCTTCCCCCACTGAAGCAGCTCGTGCCTTCACTTAAAGTTGCTGGAGGATCACTCTGTTGCAGTTCGTTCTGGCTAGCCGTAAAGCTCATACTAGTGACCGCTGATCTGTACGAAGGTGAACCATCACAGCATTTTCCCACGAGGAAGCAAACGAAGACAGTTGTGAGCGGCCGCGCGCATAGCGATCAAAGCACCCATATGGAGCTAGGCAGCAAAGGGAAAGTTATCCAAGGACATCAAGACTATGGCCGACCCATCGCGAGCTGAGTTAGTGGTGTTGATGCGAACTAAATTGTGAGTCCCAGGCAACAGATGAGAAGAAGTGGGCGCCATCGCTGGAAAAAGAATTTCATTTGCCTGACGTTTGGTTATCATGCTCGAAACCACCATCAGGGGCAGCATCAGATACGAGGTACCAGCGGCGGCCGATGCATACGAACAGGGCCACTTTCAATTAACATGGGTATTTCTATATGTTCTCAGCAGATTATGCGCTGAGACCCTACATTTCACAGCCCCAAGCTATTGTGTCCCGAGATGGTGAAATATGCACTTCACTAAAAACATACGTATTCCCGTTCAAGCGCTCTGTGCAGAAGCTGTTACTGATCAAATATCGACTGTTGTGCACATGGCTGGTTGACTTTGTTTTTCGTTTGCGACCATCGAAGGATTAGACCGAGCAAGGTGCAGACGATGGATCCCAACGCGCAACCAACCTTGGCGACCTACGTGGCAGAACAGGCTACATTACTTGATGTGCACATGGCATTTGCCACGACATGCGAAGCCTCATGATCGGCGCCGCGGACGAATGCTACTGGCCAGCCAATGGCATGCGCGCATTCTAAAGTCGGGCGACCAATCAGCACTAAGGCTAACAGGCTTGTTTGCGGTCGCGAACTTAGTCACCAGCTGAAGGCGACAGACGGTCTCACGCTCACTCCGACAAATTCGACCTAGACGAGATTCAAAACGTGCTGAGGCATCAATCCGAAAACTAAATACCTTTTAATGGCGCCTCTCTGTTTCCACTAAACGGGATGGTTGTGGTTGAAGTACGAGCGGTGCTTCAGGCGTCTCGATCCATCGCTACCGTCTAATCGAAACTGGTGATTTTTCATTGACGGATTTCGATGAACCAGCTTGCACACTTTCTCAGACCGCGAGGTTGGCGTTCTGAGTCGACAATATAGAGCGGATATGCTACCAGTTCATCAAATACTAACCGAAATTCGAAAATATGTCCTCTTTTTGAAAAGATTGCTTAATTATAGTTGTAATAGTAAGTATTGTACATCATAATCCCAACGAGTTCCTTTCTGAACGCCTGGAAAACCCATAATCGATGAAAAAAATTGGCACTTATATAGTATGCATTGATTCTCAGTGGTTTTAGATGCTCCTAGAACATAAATATATTTTATAGAAAACGTGCATAAAAATTCTCTCTCTTGACTTATTTCGTAGCAAATTTCGTCTTCATCAAATTTTATAGTGTGGTGTAAGCCATCGCTGTTCATTAAAATCGAGAGGCACGCGGAGCAGCTACTTTAGTAAAACAAGGTGTCTGTCGGAGCCGATTTTACTCTCAATCTTTCCTGGCGAGTTCAAACACGCAGGTAGAGGTTGATGGCCCTGGTCTCAGGGCGCAGATATGTGTTGTGAAGTCTCGATAGGGAGGTGGTCCATTTCTGCAACTGGCACCGCTGCTTACGACAACTTTTACCCGCTTACTCGAAGGGATGATCACTGGAAAATGGTGTTTACTGATCTGACGTTTCGGATTCTCCCTCCAGAGAGAGAGAGAGAGCGTTGAAGAAATGAAAATTTGACTTTCCAGACACAATCAACAAGAAGGAATCGGTGGCGGACTAAGTGCTTCTGTCCCAGAGATCGGCAGCAGTACGTGCAGGATTCTCGAACGAATGGAGATACCTCCTTACTGTGAGTTAAATGAGGGTTGAAATGATGCTATCAGACTTATATGTTCATAGAATTGAACGCTTGATGACAGAAAAAAGTAGATATTCACGATTTTAGGGATGAAGACGCAAATCGGCATCCCTGGGGCTGACCCAGACGAAACTTCTTGCATATTTTTGAGTATAGTTCAGTATACTTTTCAGTGGTGGTAAGTGAAAATAATATTTGCAGTTTTTTTACAACTCAACCCTCTGTTTCTTCATATTCGTCCTCGTTGTCCTCATCATCGTCTTATCCCACTCGGAATTAACGAGATTAAAATTTCATGTCTCTTTGAAAAGCCATCCTGCGTTTTGGGAATTTTAAGACATCGTATAAGACAATCACTCTCCCTGAACAGAGACGTCTGATGTTATGAGAGTTGTGCTTTGAGGTAACGGGCATCAGTACCTAGGAGCAAGTGCTTTTATTTCACTACTATAAACTGTCGCGAGATATCCTGTGCTACTGAAAGCAGATAGCTTCGACCACGGGACTTTGATGAGATACCGATGTGGGCATGTTTTGTGTAAAAAAAGGTGGCAATGGCATTTTACCATCCGCCTTTAGTCTTCTGGGCGGGTCCGCCAGCTAATAGCAGCGTCCAGGGGTGTTCGGGTTAGTGGATATGACCAGGGCTGCAGGGTTAGGGGGTTAGGCTGCTAAAGATGGAAACGGCAGCCATCTCTTCAGTTGCGGCCGCCACGGGAGTCGGATTTTATGATTTACGCTTCACGGTTTCCCATTCAACGTGGTTAGTCATAAAGTACTGAGGTTCCGTTCGTCTAGAATATCTAACTTATAATCTCCGTTTTCATATTTTTGCCCCTTTTCCAGCTCATAATTGCCAGTACTTCAAATTGCGCGCTCGCGATTTTACACCTTATTATTGTATTTAAACAAACTAGTGGGGTAAATGTAATGTTTTAACGTTTGCTTCCGGAAAATGGCTATTTTTGTCAGTTTCATTTACCCCAACCATCAAACCCCATTTACGACCATTTATGAATGACAGTAATCTTCGCCTAGCCTTTCCTGAATGGGGCCACATATCCGATCGTCACTGAAAATTAAGATAGCAAACACTGATAAAGAGCTTGGGATACAAATATAGAAGTAAATGGGCTAGTAAATATTGCAGAGGAGGCGGAGATCAGTAGATTAGCGAGATATTGGCAGCAAGATGAGCCATATGGAAAACGTGAACAAATGGTATGAAGTGAGACATCGTTAACTGTGGGTTTTCATTGAGAAAGCGATTATTCATCTTGAGTCGGCCTTGGCACGGCTAGTTGATTCGATGGAAACTATTATTTGGGGATGCTTCTGTATGCGGTCACTTGCCCAGACGGGTTGCAGATGATAACTTCGAGGATAGTTGGCCCAGAAGGGACAGATCTGGAGAAAAAGCTAACTGAAAAGTATAGCATCCGAGTTTTGTCCGTGTGCCATCTGCCTGGAATGGGCTTTCTTTAACTGCTATTATGATCAGAGTCAGACGCTGTAGAATTTAGCGGTTACATGTGGAAGATGAGGGTGGGTAGCCATGCCGCAGTTAAAGATTGGTTCCTCGCGAGAAAATGGAGCAGAAGACAACTAATCTGAACGAGCCGTCAGCCAATAGTAGGGACTCAGTTTGTAATAAAAATTTTTCAACCACGTTTAACCTCTTAGCTGTTTCACACATTTACTGCACTTCTGAAGACGATCAAGGGAACTAGAGTCGAACTGGAGTCAGTTCACACGACAGTTCGACCGTCGTAGTCCGACGATGTCCACCGTATGCTCTAAGGGAAAGTGGAGCAGGGACGGTGACTTGCGCGTGATTTAGTTTAAAGTGATAGTAGACTTGCGCTGCATCTACCGCACTCTCTCCTCCTCCCCCACCTGAGCCCGGTGTCAAGACAGAGTCAAGAAGACCGGAGGCGGGAGAGGACGCAGGTGGCTGGCGCGGCCGGGTCCCCTAAGTACTAGCCGCCCCTAGGCGTGCCACCACACCTCCCATGTTCGGCATTTGTTAGCGGAGCGCAACCCGAATAACGCATGCCGTGCCCTGATGTGGCCCCCGTGTTGGTCCAACGCATCTACCACGTGGCCCGTTTAGGGGGCACAGTCAGTTCACACACCGTCGTTAATACAGGCATGGTGAATGGCTCCCGAATGCAATTGCGCATTAATGGGTCACGCTAGCACCGCACATGCCGCAGGCAAAAAAGACTAACGCTGACAAACGGTCGTTCGCTAACGCGAGAAAAAAAAGAATGCTTTAACGCACTGCAAAATGCCACCAATTGATGCACAGCCATAGATGTTGCTTTCTTTGTCGCCAGTTTGTTATCAACTTGCCACTGGCCTCTATTGTCGCCCAAATTTTTTTACTCTACAAAGGTCTGCTTGTTAAAAGTCCTGGTTCCTTTGCTAAGTGCGGAGGTTCATATGATGTGTAATGGTTGGATGTTCAAGGTTTGTTGCTTGGCGTGATAATTATTCAGCCCGATGATTCATCCTTACCGACAATGGAAGCACTGTTCAGGCGCACGCTCCTCGCCTACCGAATTGCTAAGTCCGACAGAGACTGAGCGTTTATCACTACCAGCAAGACCAAAAAACGTCACTTACTCAGCATGTTAGATGGAAAGCTGATGGCGAGGACTCGGCCATTGAAGAGAAACATGGCCACAAAGACGAGAGAGACTGGAATGGCCGTTTATAGCTCATTATTCGTCATCAACTAGTCATACCCAACCCAGGTGGCTCCGACCCACGACTGTTGATCAGAAGTCAAACGTTCTAGCTATTGAGCCACGGGCTCTTTGTCTTACCGGTTGGGATCGGGAATATTAACGTTGACAGCCGCTCACCGATCGTTAACAGAACTCCCTCGTCACGCTCTGCCATGGGACTCATTCTCGAGGCCCGCTAGCAGCCACACAGCGGCTAATAGCAAGGTTGGATGAACAGTGCCGACTCCCAAGCCGTCATTAGCCGGCCATACCCAACCCCAGGTGACGCCACCAGCGACCTGTTGATCATGAATGACATACATGATCGTCCAAGTCATTGCATCGCCAATTACAAACATCCTCGATAAGGATCGTGCACTCAGCGGCCTGAATCTGACCGACCAATCAACAGACACGTGGCCGCACAGAACCCATTTTACACGAATACCTCGAAAATTCGCGGGGTTAGGTTCCCGAAACCGTCGTGAATCAGAAGGAATCGCAAAGGTTTAGTCAGAGTTTTTAAACATCCTTATTTCTAGAACTTATGACCTTAATAGGACCCAAATCATGCTCGCAAAGATCTATAATTTCATTTAAAAGTCAGCTTAATCCATTACACGCAAAGTAGAAATAACTGGATGGTGTATCGTCTAAACGGTACTTATCACACAAGCCCGTATATAGTTCACTTAACTAATGAATTGAATTTTAGTTTAAATTGCACTAACAGTAAAGTAAACCAACTTACAAATGAGACTGTAAACTTGATTACTTTTGAGTAACTTGTCATTGTTAGGAAGGTAAACTACGTAGACGTCATATATCAGAGGAGTCATATGACGAAGGTAAAATTCAGTAAAATATAACATGTACGTAGATGATACAGGTACGCAATCAATTTAAAATTATACTTAGACTTACAGAAAAATAATACGTTGGAAACAATGTGTGCCCACTAATTACGAGAAAGAAGGAGAGAGACAAAATCGTATATCCACAGTAAAATATTTAATAAAAAACAGTAGTATGATTTAAAAATATGAACGCTTAAAAATTACATCATAACTTCAAAAAAAGCTTTTGTGGTGTTCTCCAGTATTTCGCCGATTTCACAGATCGGTGAAAAAAATGCGTATACAAATTAATTAGGTTCCAACCAACATTTAATGAACCTCAAATTTTGGAAGACCAAATGTGAATGCACAAGACCTTACCACACCTGAATTGTGACTGCGATCAAAGTTCGAATTTGAAAGAGAATGGTCGGACCTATTAAACTTTTGTTTTCACGATATTATTCGATTCTTCTCAGGTTAAACAGGTATAATGGACTGAATGATGGTTCGTTTCATGCGAAAATAGTTATATTAATTGTTTAAAACATTTGCAATGGCTCGAAAGCCCCCAAGCAGAGGTTAATCCTTACGAACTTGGAGTGAATTGAAGACGAGACTATTTTTGGCAGACAGTCTGTCGCAGGTCACAAAAACCCTAATGACGGGAATTTTTTTTCTTTTGAGCGATGATCGTGTTCTGTTAAAGCGGATCAACCACACATAACGGACAGTGGGTTAACAATATTGCAATGACGGATTGGTTGAATCGCAATTCAGTTACTTGCATGCGGAACCAGGTGACTCAGCAACCATAGAAAAAGACTAGCCGATTAACGTTATGAAAAACGACCCAGGTAGGTGTAGGACAAATAAAATTCATAGAGCTCTTGAAATAGTTCACAATTTGCGAATCCTCCTAATCTTTTCCAAGGGAAATTATAACGCCATCCAAATTGCTTGTTTAACCTGCTTCCGTAAATTCTTTACTACGAGGTATGCATTTTTTATATTTGATAAAAATTACCGATACAGTTACTGACGACAAATTCCGTCCATATGGATGGTGAGCGCACTGAACTTGCCGAGATAGCCAAGGAACGACCTGCTGTGGTCTATCTAAGCGAAATGATAATCAGGTAACTTTAAGAACCACTTAGTAACCTGATCAAATGGGTGCACTTTAAAGGAACACTTACATCTACGCTGATTTTTATCTATCTGCCTTCTAACCAAACGTCGATGGATGGAGCAAGATTCACACATACCTTGTATTTGCTTCGCCTGTCCACCGGACCAGTTGGCAGCTTAGAATTTGAACGGTGATGCTCATACACAGTTAGACTTTCGCCTCCCGGTTGGTTCTCGTAGCTCAGGTGGATAGAGTGTTGCCTGTACTAGAGCCTTCCTCTTGCTAGCATGGGTTCGATTTCCACCGAAGCCGCCGAGGTTTTCACGATTGGATCAAAAGAATTATTCAAATCTGCCAAACCCCTTTATTTATATACAAAGTTCTCTTATTTAGATATGTTATTAAGGGAGATGATAAATCCTCCCCGAGGCAGACCGATGCACATTGAAATATTCTCATTCAAATCAACATTAGTCCCGTCTAATCTGCTGGCGGGAATTGGGCATCCATATATCCGGACCAACTTTCTTGATCGGTTTTGATCTACGTGAAGGAAGCACCCAAACTTCAAATGAAGGAAAAGTACCAGAATGACAGTTTTAGGTTTACTTATTGTGCTTCGTGGATCATAGCCAAGGTCAGTGCCCCGGATATTAAACCACTTGCTATAAACCCAAACTCTCTACCATATTATCCGGTTGCTTCTTGTTGTCAGCCGTGGTCAAAACCATTTAAATAGTTCTTCTCTGATGGACATCAGATGTCGCAGTTCATACTCTGATCCGTTTCGTATCAATTATCAAATCACAGTATGCTAACGATTAAATGAGATGCTTGTGGACTAACGCCCACTGCAAATTATGACTGGATCATAACAAAGGCAATTACGGATTGGTTGAATCGCACTTCAGTTACTTGCTTGCGGAACCAGATGAATAAGCGACCATAGAAAAAGTCTAGCCGATCCCATTAAAACAAGATGTAATTTTATACAAAATGAGTGCAAGAAATAATATTTTCCTGCATGTTTTCTATAAAATATTTCTAAATATATAAGGGCACCGAAGGTCAATAAAAAGCATTCATCCTACTTAAGTAGGCATACATTGCAGAATGTAGATCACGCGGACGGCTGAGAGGAAGCTGATTCACAAGCCGTGTCATTGTGATTTCCCTGTTGTAGCATTTGACGTGGAAATCGCGTGCCCAAAGCATAAAAATCGGGGTGGATGGTTTTGCCATCACGGGCTGGACGTCAGGTACCGCTCCCACGAAGTTGGCACGAGATTTGTGACTTGCGAGACATCTTGCTCACCGTCCTCCGCCCAATCCCCAGTGACCTTCGCAAACTACTACGCGCTTAACACGTGACTTTTTCCCTAATTTCACAGATAACAGGTCTCTTTCAGGTTAACAAAAGGCTGTCTTGTATGTGAGAATGTCATAAAGGAAGCGGCTATTGCAACCCGGCTCAGTCTATCGGCGGCCTCCCAAGCCATTACAGATGGCGTTTCGTGATTGGTCAAAACGATTAAGCAGCGAGGAATGCACTAACGAGGAGGAATTCTCACTCAGTATTGGCTACGCCATCTCCTTCCTCTGTGATACACCAATCCTAGTCCACATGTGCAAAACAAGCTGGCTTGATCCTCTGAAACATGATCGTATCATTGCCCTGGCTCTAACCCCCGGGCGTTACCAAAGTAAGCCGAGTCTCTGTGTGTGCTGAAAATCAAACTAAAAGTCAGTCTCTCGCAGGTGCTTCAACCAGACACGTAAAGACACGAATTACCGCCTGGGCTTAAAACCGCGCGTAGTCGGACGCGATTTCCAGCGCCCTTCTAAGGTGTGCCGACTTTTCAAATTTAGCCAGCACTTTTCCATGTACGTCTAGTCACGGCAGTTGTCCTGCTTTGACGCAGGCAGGCGATGACTAGGCCGACTGAAATCGCGGCTACTTACGTGTCGATTGTTTATAAGTGAACGAGTCCCCGGAGTGCCCCTGCCGGTCAATAAAGGTCTCGCCCCCGTGCGCTTACGTTAAACCACGGTGTTTTGGCAGGTTTTTGTCGCTGTACACTTTGACCACCACAAAATATCAGCGTCAACTGTTCCTCTGTCTCACTCCGTCTGCCTGTCTGTCCACCTGTCTGCCCGTCTCTCTCTGTCTCTCACTCACACAAGGACTGACCGGAAACAAATTTGGCAGATATGTAGGCGACCTCGGTATTCTGTTAAAATCAAGAGTCCTGAAAGAGCCAGCTGAACATAAATAACTTCTTTGGATTCCTTCATTCCAAGCTTGTTTTAAATCATAAATTTATTCTGGTCAACTGCCCTTCATTGCTTAATGCGATCAAAAACAAGGGGTATACCGCGCACATGGACTTGTGCCTGGTATCGGTTTGAAGAGTAGAGCTACGTTTATTTCAGCTGTTAACGGCAATATCCGGTTTATCGCATGAAATGGTTACCGAAATTCAGAAACGTGTTTTCAATTCGCAAAGCTTAAGATTGTAATGTTACTCATTATGCAGTCAAGCAGTCATGCCAGGCTACCGGCTTGTGAAGCAGTTTTCTCTCAGCCGTCCGCGTAATCTACATTCTGCCATGTATGCCATCTTAAGTAGGATGAATGCTTCTCATTGACCTTCGGTGCCCTTAGATATTAAGAAATATTTTATAGAAAACATGCAGGAATATATTCTTTCTTGCACTCATTTGGGAGAAAATGACATCTTGTTTTAATGGGCTACTTGAAGAAGTTATCTTTTGATTAAAAAAGTTTCCATTTTTGAAATTTTTTAAACACATGTTCCATGCGCATTGAAACAGTTTATCTGTAAAACGTGACCCAGTCCTAATAGCGTAGAGAAATGTGTACATTTTCCTTAGGTGGTGTGTATATGGCTTGTAATTTCGAAACCCTGAACGCAAGTGGGTTCAAAATAACTCAGGAATTGAGAAGTTTTTTAAACCACAAGTTACCCTTTCATCAAGTATAAAATTATAAAAAACCTCCTATTCTACGAAAATAAGTTACAGATATTTATGCAAGTTTAAATTTAGATCGAAAATCAGTGTGAAATAATTTACACTGTTAAATTGGTCTTGTTTTCAGGATGTAACTTTTGCAGGCGATCGAAAATAAGCTAGTTCAAATGCCGGCATCTTGACGTGACAAAAACGCCCTGAGATTATGCTCTACGCTCGTTCATATCCCAACTCTACTCAAGTACTTTGCTCGAACCGAAAACGCATTGTGAAATGTCGGCTAGCATTTCGCGAGCTAGTCAACCTGCTGTTGGCAGAGATTGGAACATTGGTTGTTTTGGAATATACTACTGATATATTACAGTCACAGTAGATGGGTGGATCCGTATCCGCTTCTTTTCGACCGCCGAAAACGCAACTTCAGTAAAGATGACTTCATCGGTTGTGGGAATTGTCTTCATTGAAAGTAGATGTCCTTATGCATTGAGATATCGATGGGCGTTGTAGAGCGTTTCACAAATGGGTGAAATAACCCATTTCGTGCGAAAAAACACCTGTTAATTAGGCGAGCCTAATAGTCGTCTGTTGAAACCTACATTGATTGCATAAGAAATCCTGCTGGGGCAATAAGCCTACGGGATCAGAATCGATGGCAGTAGTTTGGGTGGATCACTTGACCCACATGTGATTTAAGTCAGGGTTCCTGGTGAGGCCTCATAACTCAGAGGGTTAGAGGATTGGCTGTACTGAAGCCTTCCCCTTGCAGCCATGGGTTCAAGTCCCACTGAGGCCGCCTAGTTTTTCACAATTAAGGTGAATGAAGAACTTTGTGCACATCACATAGAAAACGTCTACGAAAATCTCCTTCTTTGGACTTATTTGTAGCAAATAATTAATTTATCGTTCGACTTTGGAAAAATTGCAATTATAACCTTTTTAAGAACCTGAAATTCCCATTCGAATAGTTATTTTTATCAAGTTTGATTTTGGCAGATGGCTGGAAAGAGGCTCCTTCAAAAGCCAGAATCCAAGCGTGACAAAATTATCCTGGATCTAACCTAAACATCCCTTTCTGACTTAAAACATAGCTTTAAATTCTAGGTAACATTTAATTAGTTGACCAGATACTGTATTATAAACTATACAAGAGATGCAATCGTAAGCTGGAGATGCTGAGTCTACAAACTTCAGTTGCTTCTAAGCTTTGGTTGTACTCTATGCCCTACAATCATCCAGCCAAAACCCCGGGTTGTAGGAAAAGATAGAAGGCACCAGAATCAGGGATGTATGAAGAACCGTTATTCCTACGCTCGATACGCAGATGATATATTCCCAATAGCAGATGGAAAACTTAATAACGACACTGCCCTGGATAAAGTGAATAAGACTCACCCAGCGTTAACCTTCACCTTAGAAAACGAGGACGGAGGGTGCCTCGCCTTTCTAAACATCCTAATTAAAAGAGCAGCTGATGGAACAATTCGAAGAAGTGTATTTCGTACGAAAACATGGATAGAGCAATACAAAAATTTCTACAATTTTGTTCCGCTAAGGCAGAAACGAAGCCTAGTCCGCCGCCTCTGCAACCGAGAAAGGAGGGTATGTACTCTCGATACACTGGAGAAGGAACTAGTCCTTATACAAAACACTGCGGGAAAACGGCTTTTCAGAAAATTTTGTCAGTAATCATATGGAGGAATGACCCCAAAAATCGGATACGCTGACTGCTGAGAAAAAGAAGTTTATTTCTCACCCTGCCATTTCGAAGGGATCAGGCAGGCAATCTTCTACGTTGTCGCTCAAATGCAACAATCGCCCGCACGTATCCAGCGGCTAAGATAAGACTGGATTTCTCAAATATCACTTATTTACCATGAAGGTAAAGACAGACTGCCTGTTCAGAACAGTTTAATGTGCATCTACGCTGGATCTAGCATTGTTACCGATCATCCACGGTTCCGCCTTCAGGATGACTACTGAAATGAATGCCGGATGATCACTCCAATTACTAGCTTGAGCAAAACAAGTGGACTGGCCTACCACAAATCAACTCATCAACTGAAACAAATATGGTCTCCACGTGAGAATGTTTTGCTAATAATTCTGCGAGGTTGTCGCAGCAACTTAAGCTAGTAGAGAGACCCTTGTCATTACGACCTTCGGGTACGACCACGAATAGAACGAGGAGTTGGATGCGAGTTCGGAGACTATTGTATTCTCTACAGAACGATTGAAAAACATGGTGGCAGGTGACCGAGAGGGTACGTCTGGCGACACGAGAGCCGACTTCTTCAGTGGGAGAGAGTATGACAGAAATTAAAGTGCCTTGAGAGAGAGAGAGAGAGAGAGAGAGAGAGAGAGAGCATATCTGAGTCGGATTTTAAGTTGATTGGTCTGTTTGGATAAGTCTGCTTGACCAAGAATCAGACTGCCATTAGTGGATTTGTAGGATCCCATCGATCTACCATTATCGGTTGAAACCGCGTTTGCTAGCAAGAACAGAAGCTACGTCAAAACAGGTTTCGTGCGCATAGAAACCCTTCCAGCAGGTCCACATTTTACCAGCGGTCTCTGCATCCGGACTAACTATTATCACTTGACTTTATTGTCCCGGCTGTCACTACTCCCTCACCTCCACAGCCCTTATTCTTCGCATGATTTAAATGACCTTGTCACCAAACACAGTAGGTGACCTAACACATGAAATTTGACGACGATGAAAATAAAGATTATCAATTTTGGGCACCAAAAACGTTGTGAATTTTGCGTATGTGCCTAGCCCGTTTGGAAAAAAGTCCTTTGGGAAAAAGAAGCAAAAGAAATGGGCTGTCCAATCCCTGAAACCATTTATTTATTCGTCTGTAGTTTCGAACTCGCACGGGAATGCATAGTCAGAGATAAAAGGTGTGACATAACGAGAAAGAATTAGAGCGAGTAGGAGCCAAGCAATCGTTAGTAACGACAGTTCGGAGACGACTGCGCGACCGGCCTGGGCGGTCGGTTGGAATTACCGTTTTTGTCAGCTGACCTTCTGGTAAACCCGATCACGTAATCGCTTGAAGCGACCGTAACCTCCGAAACCGAAACGGCGACTGCAGCAGACATTCTCCGGTCAAATGCTGCCTTTGCCCAATCCCTTATGAACATTCTCGTTCAAACCTAAATCGGGGCAACAGCCTTCATTCTGGCTTTGTCTTGGGGATTGATGCTCCTGTATCAACTTCAGAAAAAAACACGCTCGATATACATTAGCTGCCCAAAATCCTGAAATCTCATGGATTTCGCAAGAAAGGGCCTGTTACACGAAATCAACCCACGCTGCGTCGCTAATGTTTTACAGCAGAAAAGAAGCGACCGTCCTTATGAAGAAAACATATTGTGGTTTACAACTTAATATTTTATTGTGCAGAAATACTCATTGTTTTAAAAAATTGCAGATTCTGAAAACGTGAAAGATTGGTATAAGTAAATAATTTAAATTTTTAAATGTACAGGAAGCCTAACCATGCAAAAAATAGGTTGCGAAACAAGCAAATGAAGTATTACATTCAAAAGAATTTACGTTCTCTAGTTCACACAGACATATTCTTTCAAATTACGGGCAATTTAAAGTATGACTGTGGCCTAAATTTTTAAATGGATATTCCAACAGGGATTCACGAAAAGTGACGGGTTTTCTTCCGTTTGTGTAGTGTTTTAGATGCGTTTGACCAAGGCAAACAGATTTTTGCTTGCTTGCGCCAATAGGGACGTAACAGGAATATAATATTTCATATAATCACATGTTGACAGGAATTTTATATAGAATTGTCAGGTGCAATCGTAAACGTATCATTTTGTGTATATTAAGAGGGCTTTGCCTTCGTTAAGTTGCTTTTTAAGTAAAATGGGTGTTCGGTTACGATGAGTTGCAAATCGTCCATGAAATAGTGGACAATAGTTTACACTTTTCACTGCCCATAAGTAAAGCTTCTGTTCCATATGTTCATCAAAGGCTCCAAAAAAAGATATTTCTTAAAAGCATTTACCGTAGTAATGAGTTTGAGACATTCTTTTTAATGAAGATGTCCGTTCGGGTCCTATTGTTGGGCTCATCGAAACATGAATACCAGTTGCCGTGAAAAAAAGATGTCCACAACACAATGGAAGATTAAAAAAATTTCCATAAGAAATTATTTTCTTAAGAGGTTCTTTTCTTAGATATTTCGCTGTCGAATTTCTGCGTTATTGGCATTTTTCGAAGGTAAAGTCAAGGTAAAAATGGAGAAAATTGACCGGTTTTTAGATATTTCTGGAAACAAACGGTATACTTTCGGCAGAAAATGTAAGAACTGCCTTTTATCTTTGTACTGCAACGCATTTGCTTTGAAGTTGCAAAAATTCCCATTAAACGATTCAAAAGACAACTTGGCGAGCATACGCGCTGCTTTCGATAACTTCTCTACAGGCCAGTACAGTTATAGGGAAACGTTGGAACGCAGTAGAAATTTAAAACATGAAATCGATAATGTTCGTCCATTTGTGTGGGTTATCTGAGGAATGTGCATAGGGGAAGGGTGATAAGAGACAATTTGATAGGCGGCAGTAAGTGTTTGGTAGAGCCGTTCTAGGAGAAGGGGGAGGACAGAGATGGCGCGGGGATACATGCAGTTAAGCGGCCGTTGGCTGCTTAAGCGCGGAGCTTGTACGAGGTTCTTTTGTGCGCACAAGACCGGCTTCTTCAACCTAATGGCAGTCGCTTCTGCTGCTGCTAGTAGACGTTGACCCAGTGGCTTGGGGTAGTTTGGTGGGACCTTATAAATTACACGGAAAGCTTCCCTGGGGTCCACACTATGCCCGGTGTCAACAAGATGTGCAAGGATGGCGCTTTTTATGCTCTTGACTTCCCTTTGCTCAGCCATGCTGGGATGTGTTCTTTTATTCTTTTGGATAAGCGCCGACTCGTGCAACTTAATATAACCTGCTCCACAGGAGCAAGTAAATGAGTAAATGCACATGGAGGTGGTCTGAGTCGGCAACCTATCCTTGCCTTCGCCTCGTAAAAAGAGGGTTGGTTGAGAACACTATCTGAAGTTTCGCTGCTGGGAACGTTTGTGTAACGGCTTGGTTAAGGCGTCTTTTCAGTAGTTCACTAGCCGAATCTCCTTGAAAGGGCACTTTGAGGAATAGAGTTTTCTTTTACACAGTATCCTTGGCAGGTTTCACTGGTCTAGCGACAAGATGCTTTGTAATAAACCGATCTGGGTATCCATTCTCTCGAAGTAGGTTCTGGATCTTCCCAAGCTCCTCCTCGATACTATCTGCCGTGCAAATTTTTCTGGCCCTTTGCGCTAGATTACGTTTCTGTTGTTGTTGTTTCCTTTTATACCCCGTTTTAAGATTACAAACACCCAACAGAGTGCCCAAATATATATTAAAATTTAGTGAAAACGGTTTTTTTCTGCCTGTTCCTGAGTAAAATTTCCGTATTAGTTCGCAGTCAACCGCAGATGGAAATTATTTTCACATATCTCGTGTGCACTGTTACGGAGAAAAGTAATGATCTCTCACGGCTCTTGAAATGAATATTAGTCTACGACCTTAAATGTCGGCATGGTAAATAAAAATACAGTCACAAACGTTTATTACCGCATTTTATGGTAAAAACCGTCAAAAAGTTCGCAAAATAGAATTCTTTAAACTGAATCTGCCCGTCCGAAAAATGCAATTTCTCTTACCTGCATTTATTTGATTTTCGTGAAAGGCAAAAACCAAACTTTCCACTCAATATATATTTAAAATTTTTCCGGTTTATATTAGTGTTGTAAGTGCACAAATAAAAGCTTTTGGTTTGTACATTTCAATAGCGTAGGAAAATACCTGAATATCACGAAAAGTCAGATTTGGCTCCATTTGGCCCTCATTTCCCTTCAATAAACAGAGCTGAAGCGAACTCCTCATTAGTTAGCAGCTTTCTGTGTATCAATTCAATTGCAGAAACCAAAATAACACAATAAAATGTGTGTCATACTACCATTTCAAGTTTCCATCTCGAAATTTCATGAGTTAGACAATCTACTGTACGCCAAGCTGCAATGCATTTTCCTACCAGCGCTGTTAATTGTCACTTCTCATTTTTGATGTGTACTCATCCGAACTTAGAGATAAAAAGTTCGCTAATAGTCAAATACTTTAACCAGCTTAAGTGCGTGAAGGGGATATGATAATCGGAAAATCTGTTCGCAGGTAAATGTGAAAATGGTGTGTATTTATGTAAGCAGGAGAACGTTATGTATACCAAAGATGGCACATGTGAAACAGAGGGATCAAAAAATGGCGTAAATATTTTAACTACCCTTTCCATAATTGACCGGGGGTATCCGCTATATTGATCGCCGAAGGACCGATATAGTAACGTTTCCTTTCTGTTGCCCATTTGAAAAACCTTAGAGAGAGCGAGAGAATATATGTAATTGAAGAACAAGAGCAGGCGATTGACCAATCGGTAACTGCGTTACACCAAGACGGGGGCCACATCAGGGCATGGCAGGCACACGTAGGGGGCGGTGGGGGTTGAAGCGACACGCCCACGTGCAGGTTCGCGCAGCGCCAGTCATCTCTGTCTTCTGTCTCCACTCTTCTTGACTTGGTCGTGACTACTGATGTAGGGGTTCATAGTTGATATCACCGGAATCGGAGGACAAACTGTCTTCTATAATCTCTTCATCTTCTCAGCATCGATTCTCGTCAGTCAATTTGAACCTGAGGGTATTTAACTCTCAAGGCCTGCGCTCTTAGGCTGTGATCCAAAATCCGTAAAAATTTATCAGTCACCACTTTCAGCATGGAGATTTAAAAGGAAATGGATCCTCGAAAATGAACGCAACTAATTTGTAACTGAAATAAGATCCACCAGAAAAACAAAAATCCAGATTTGCATGACCCCAGGCCTGGCTGTCAACTACATAGTCGAAATGTTCGATGCGTAGGTCACCACCACCATCACCGCCACCACCACCACCACACATTTCTTTTCCGTTGTCTTGACACTCAACGCTTGAATGGAGCTCCCATTTCTCTAATAGTCAAGATGTGCACCTCAACTTCTGATGGCCAAACAGAAAGGCCTGAACGTCGGCTCCCTCAGTCTACTGTCCCTGTTGTACTTCCCGATCTCCATCGATGACAGACAACGGACATATCATACGACGGTCATTTCTTATTTAACTGTTCACGTAATCGCTTGAGGCGACCGTAGCCTCCTAAACCGAAACGGTGACTGCGGCAGACGTTCTTTAGTCGAATGCTGCCTTTGCTCACGCCCTTAGGAAAATTCTCGTTCAACCCTGAATTGGGGCAACAGGACACGGGAAAATTAACGCCTGGCCTAAGTCATTAAAGTGGCCGTGCGCATAGTTCCAGGAAGGTTAGACTAAACCTAACATAAACGTAAACCCTAGCCTCAATCTTAGCCTGACGCTACTTTAAATCCTAATCTTACAGTTGGCACTAACCCTAAGCTTAAACGTAATCCTAAACTTAACCTAAGCCCAACCATACACCTAAACCTATTTTCCCAGGAATTTGATGCAAAAACACCTGCATTGCGAACGGTTCCGAAGTCCATAGCCTGTTTAGCGGGCCATAAAAGACCTCCTTACCGGAGTTTGATCGCAAGATCCATATTAGAAACCCATATACCAGTGCGTTTTTGGAGTAGTTTAAGCATTCGGCAGAAGTTCATACCGGCCTTAGAGCAACTGGTTCGCATTCATGATGCTGAGAGTGCACCTACTCAGGCAGCTGTAACTACAAGACCAGACCGATATTCTGGTCCAGACGCGTTTTGGCGTCTCGATAAACGGCGACCTATCTTGCTGCGGGTAGGTTGATCGATATCACGACGTGGCGTTCTGTTTTGCCTGGAATTGCAGTCGGAAACCTACACATAAAGGGGGCGTCGATGGACTAGGAGCTGGCAAGGCGTGCTAGCGGCAAAGCTGCTGTGAGTGTGATGACTAATCCAGTTTTCTGTGCCCCGTTTCTAACGATGCACTGGACGCATGCTTTCCCTGAAGCTGCGCAGCCCCTATGAAAGGGAGGTCCCAGATGCAAGAAGCGCACTTTAACACGGTAGTTTTTGATAGGGCAGAATTGGAACCAGTAATTGTCCGCAGATTCCTATGATTCAACAGACTATCATGAGGATGCCAGATGTGTGGTTTTGGTAAATTCTCATCAGGTCAATAAGTGAACAGTATTGTCCCAACAGAGAAAATATGTCTAAAATAACGAAAAATCACTAAACATTCCGAAACGAATGCGAACGCATCAACCAAGATACCAAACTAATAATGAACGCCCTGCAAGTAATATAAAACGCAAAATAATTATAAAGAGTTCTATTTCATTGCTTAGATATAATAGCCTTCTGAAGAAAAGCGAACATTTAGAATACGCGAATATTTGTGTCACATGAATAGAGTCAAGTTTTAGAAGTGATTAATACTTGTCCATTCGAATAACTTATTTAAGAAAACGGTATACCCGAGTATCTTTTAGCCTTTTTTAAAAATACGTTTTCATTAACTATCCTCCTAGAATTAGTGTTATAGTAAATCTGGCACAAAGTTAATTGTGATGTAAACGTTCATGTTTTGCAAATTTTTTTGTAAGAAATCAATGGCATTTTCCGCTTTTCTATTGGCCGGGATGTAGCTGCTTAAATCAAAGAGGATTTCGCAAAAATTTTTTGATGCAGAGGTCAAAAATAAGAGTTTTCACACGGTCACATTGTTGATCGACAGATCAGTGCCTATTAAATAGGCTCTCCTTCAAAAACAAAACAAAAAACGATGCATTTACCCAGTCGAGAACAGCTTTTAACGTTGAAAATTGCCTGAACACAGAAGAACATAAATTTATGCTTAAATTTATAATCATTTTGGATAATAAATAGATCAAAAACCTATGCTGCATGCAAAACGGAACTGGAGGTGAATGTTCACAGGCTATTTGTATACATAAGCAGGGGAAAAGAAAGCTAGTCGATTGCCTCAAAAGTTTATTCCTTCATCTGAGCTTTCTACCTCGTAAAGTTTACTATCCTCAACGATATAAGCAACAGTAAAACAAGCCCCAATGCACTCCACAGGTGACTGTACAGGGCTCTGAATGCCAGGGAAAGCGGATAACCTCTTTGAATTTGGGTGTAGTGTATCGAATTTGCGAGATTAGAATGTCCTCGTAACGACACAGGCCAGTCTGGAAGCATGCTTGAATCGTGCATGCACGAGCATAAGCTAACTGTGAAACGGGTTGCTGGATTATAACGAGCGGCCGCCACGCCTACGAAATAGATCGCGAGTTTACCTTTGCAGGCACAAAGATAATCGCAAAAACAGGAAGCAAAACAAGCCAGTAATTCATTGAAGCCTAGGCCTCCAATGAGAAATCAGCCAATCGATTTATCGATCGTGAACAGGCATATGGATCCCTGCGAAGGCGCCTCCGAACTGGCGTTACTGACGATTGCTTGGCTCGTAATCGCTCTAATTATTTCTTGGTATGGCACAAATTTTATTATTATCATTTATTATTTATAATATTATTATGATTCGCAAAACACTTTTCCAAACGGACAGGTGCATACGTTAAATTCACAACGTTTTTGGTGCGTATAATGGATAATATTAATTTTCGTTGTCGTCAAATTTCATGTGTTAGGTCACCTACTGTGTTTGGTGACAAGGTCATTTAAATCATGCGAAGAATAAGGGCTGTGGAGGTGAGGGAGTAGTGACAGCCGGGACAATAAAGTCAAGTGATAATAGTTAGTGCGGATGCTGAGACGGCTGGTAAAATGCGGACCTGCTGGAAGGGTTTCTATGCGCACAAAACTTGTTTGAGGTAGCTTCTGTTCTTGCTAGCGAACGCGGTTCCAACCGATAAGGAGAGCTCGATGGGATCCTACAAACCACACAGAAGGCTTCGTTGAGGTTCAAACGGTGGTCCTAATCAATAATGTATACGAGAATGACGTTCTTGGCATTATTTTCAAGTAGTTGCACCTCCATATCGGGTTCCGTGTGGGACGCATGCGTACGCATTGTCTCGAAAACTTCACCATCTCCTTTTCGCAGGCAACATGGCGAATTCTCTCCAAAAATAGCCTTTTTGTCCAGTGGGTATGGCTTTAAGTGCAGGATTTGTCATATATCTGCTACTGCTTCTAGCTCGTGCACACGGTGAGGACAAGTTTCCCTGTTTAGCCAACTACCGGGGGTATTTTGCAAGAAACCAGATTTCCATTTAAATATCCAAGACTGGGATTAGATTTCAAAGCTGGGTGCGTATTAATTTTTTTTGTTTTAGGACTTCGATTGCGTGCTGATTCCTGATTCGCCGTTCAAAGTTTTCGAAAAGCAGTAGGAATGAAATCAGCAGGTGATGTGCATATGTGCCTGATCCATAGGGGTGTTTCAGTAACTGGCCGGACATTGAAATCGGGCCGCTTAAGACATAAACAAACAGAAGATGTTACGCGTGAAAATAAGTGGCTTTTAGTGCACCCTTTCTTAGGGCATATGGTAAGACCATAGTGGCCGCATTATATCCTTATTTCTAATGATAAAGTAGGCGTCATGAGCCATCAGTCTTGCATAGCACGAAAACCTCTAAAAATGAGAATTTTTCGTTCACTTTATTTTCGAGCGTAATCCACTTCCATGGATTCGGGGTTGATTTTAAGAGATGTAAGTTTATCTTGTTTGAGGACAACAATGATACTCTCTACCTGTCGACATCAAAATCCTAGAGATAACGAAATAAAAGCTCTGCATTCGGGTTTTCACACAACCGCCTCGCAGCAATGTCCGAGATCGGGGAGTCTGTCGGGGACCTACTCAGGACCCCGTTGCAACGCTGCACCTCCCCCCCAAGCACTTGCACGCGCGCAGTAGTGGCAGTGAGGTTTTCAATCAGGGCTGCCCAAACTGACCAATCATCTTCAAGACCAACTCAGGCGTGCTCTCACTCAGGGCACTATGACTATGCAAAGGTATGTCGCTAAGGTTGCAACAGGCAAGACACAGACAGCTGTTTCACGATTGTTAGCGGTCATCATTGTAGTGCAGTGCAGTGCAGTGAGGTATAAACAGAAGTCAAACAAGCTCACGATACTCACTGATGTGGTTAGGATCTCACTCGATCCCATTCTGTCCACCCTCCAGCCTGCTACTGGCGATAAATGAACTTTGTGCCATAGGGACACATGCCACAAATAATGCAACAAGCTACAGTAGTAGGCTGGCTGTTTGACTATCGCTCCCCTCTCTCTCCGGACGCCGCTTTCGCTGCGCTGAACGTACGTCCTCGTACGGTTCCTAAGCCATTTCAGTCGGTTATTCACTTATTCTTTTCCACTAGCGTCCACCTCGTTCTCTTTCTTTTTGGGATCAGGTTAAAAGTTCGTAGAGCCTTCAGCTTGATATATTAATAATTCCCGTGCAAAGTAGGGTCCTCAGTTCTTCCTATTCCTCTCGTAATTGGAGGGGTATTAAATTAATTTTTGTGGGTTCGCAGTATCACCAGCATTCAAATCCTGTTTCCGGAAGTAGTCCCTAGTCCAGAAGGTTCAGAAGACCGCGGACAAGTATTCTTTCAGCAATACCGAGAAGGGAGATTCTGTGTTGTCAGATATAAGTCAGTTTTCCGGGACTGAAGTTTGTAGAGTTCAGGGTCTTCCTATGACCTAGGCGGCCACGAACAGTCCGTATGGCTTGCCAGGCCAATGTTCATTTCCTGTAAGCGAAACTGAACAGCCCAAAGACTAACACAGCGGACTCCTGGTTAAGTATGCAACTGAATCCGGTAAGTGCGCCTTTGTGGCGGCGGTGACTCCTCTGCCGTTGCGCTGACAGATACCACGTTGACCTCATCCAGGTCAGGTCGATCCGTGAGGGGAACAGATAAGTGATTCTGCAGTAGGCAATCGAGTAGTAAATATGTTCATCGGCTGGGTTACGGGAGATTCTAGTTCTGTCAGCCTCGCAGCTCCTGAGGAACAAGTTATATCCAAAGGAGTGACTAAGGACCTCCCAACGTGGCTGAGAAACTTCGAAATTGGGAGCATAACCATCGCCATTCTTGCATATATTGTCAATTTCGCGTATTATGTGATCCCCAGCGAAGCCTTCCCTGTGAGTTATTAGATCTGGATGAAGTAGCCTCAGTCACTGCGTCAGCGTCTGTTAGCAACATGGTCAATATTCACTTCCTGTGAGCGAAACTGAAGAACTACAGTACTGTATCTGTCATTGACTGAAACGTTTTCATCCCTATCCAAGTGAACGAGGGTTAACACCAGCAGTTTAACCAGTATACTCCCGAATCGCGCGCTATTACTGAGCCAAAATTCGAAATACAGTGAGACAGCTTGCTGGCACGAAGCGAACGTGCTTCGACACAAATATGATCTACACTGTGCCGAGTAGGAAAGGTTATATATGTAAAATTGACATATATAATGAAGCATTAACTGATCTTTATAAAATATGCTCTCGGTTGGAAATGCTTATGTGAATGGCGTTGCGATAATGATTATCAAGCAGGTTAATAATAAGGTATTTCAAAATACAATTTAATTGACATTAGGAGATTGAATTTTGAATGCGGTTGTTTCCCACCACCTGCAAACAACACGTTTGCTAAAGAAGGGCTACTTAAGTAGTTAAATATTTCCCTGTGATTTTCAATTCCCTTGATTATCCAAACGTATTTCTGAGTAAGCGTACAAAATCATCCTTTCTTACAGATGTTTATACTAAATTACATCTTTAATGGTGCTACTCGAATAAAGGGCATAAATTGGTTGACAATTTTTTCCAGTTAGCGAATAATTTTGAGCTCCTTCTGCCCTCTCACTTACGTTTCGGCCGTACAATTTGGGACTTGTATACTTTCGTCATAAGATAAATTATACCTTCTACCATCATTTTAAGAATATGCTATAGTGGTTTAATAAAATGTTTTGATGGATATAGACCACCTTATATACTTTATAAGTAGCATTACTAAACGAAAAGATACACTACAACTTGAACAAATCTCGCACGGTCTTAAAAACTTTTCTAATTTTGAACACTTCTGAACTTGGGAAAGGCCATAACAAGGCACAGAAAAGTTAGAGAATGTGAATTTTTGAAACATGAGTGCAGGAATAAATAAAATCAAGCTACGTAAATAGTACTTATTAACACGTATGGTGTTTGCAGGTGGTCGTAAATATGCGTGTCAAATGAGTCCTGTGAAAATCCTAGTGCACTGCGTTTTGTAGTGTGTTTTATTTGCTCTCTGTTTGCGACAAATTTATGAGAATTGGCCATATGCTACACGCTAATCAGTCTTACAAAGCCACTTTTCTAAACGAGATCATATTTGCGACTTTAAATTCATGTTTCATTATTCGCGTTGCCTACTGCAGGTAAAGAAGATCTGATAAACGCGAAGGCTCCCTTCAGTTGGTCCGACCACGCAGATATCCTCCGTCAAACCACCGTCTTCCGGGGAACATCAATTCCCAACCAGGTGGTCGTTGAATTGCTGGCTTGGGAAACTTCAAGAAGCAGTGATCTTGACGACCACACATGTCACCCACGTGTCCAGAACACAACGGTCTTCTGCTTGCGAGGCACACCGTGGAACCGATCGATACCAATGCATCCATCATGGTCTTCCATGCACCCAGCATCCCCGACTACCCCTCCCTCTGCGCCAAGTGCATTCAGAATGTGCACTAATATCCATGAGGGTGTTTCTGGCGCAAGTTGTTTGCACTTTTCGTACTACAAACCCCCTCTGAGAACTACTAATTGCTTGCAAAAATGACTGTGCTTTCAAATAAGAAAACGCGAAGAGAAATTGTAGTAGTGATTACAAATCTAATTCATACACGAAAGTTTCATTTTAATACGAAAGATGTTTGCCCCCATTTTTCAAATCAGTGTCGGGGAAAAAATAATTAATCAGGAAAAACAACAATGCAGGGGACCAGTGTCCTGGAACATTAACTGACACTCTAAAAATATGCTCTTATCTACAAAGTGGCATTATCCCTTGACGTTTGAGGACAAAGTTGGGTAATGCCACTGGGAAAATTGTACTTAACTACATTTTTAACACCAACAAAAGCCATGCCTGCAATGGGTAACCCCAACTCCCAAGTCTTTAACTGTAAGCTTAACCTAGGCCATTAAACCACAGCCCTAAAACCAAATGAAAGCCATAATTCAAACCTGAAAAGCTTAACTCTAAGAATAATTCCAGTCGTAACTTAAACTGTAGTTCAAACACTACTCCTTATCCTCGATGTGGGCAAAATTAACGTCAGTAGCGCTAGTTAAGGGTCAAATTCACGTATCGCACGACCCCTTTCGCGACCTGTTGTCAGACAAACCGAAAGGACCCACAGCTAACTCAATAACTTTATAAGGACGATTTTTGAGCCTATTTGACCGCCTTCCTAGGATACATGCTAAAATAGCTATTGAAGTATTAGGAGTTTTGATGTCCTTTTAAATGCAAGCTCGGGAAAACCTGCGCAAGAGTATGCTTTCACGTATTCATTTTGTAGAAACTAACACCACCTTCAACATTCCTACTCTAAGCACGGATATCTTCCAGCATACTAAAACCCAAATTATCGTGGACACCGCGCTTAGAGTTTCCAAAATACAAGCTGGACAGTTTTTAATTGGAGGAAACCCACACATTCCTCCATGCTGTTAAAGCGGACCTTTTGAATTGAGCCGCCAATTTTTCTCCTCCATTCACATGTGAATTTTCTTCGATGTGCATGGGCTGATCCATTTTGTTTACTTTGTTTACTTTGATTATCATAATGAGCTCATTTGTAAACGAAGCTGGCGCCGTTCTGAAGGGAGAAAATCTGGCGCAACTCTTGTGACTTGTTAACGGACGATCGTCCGCGATGCCGACAGTTGCAGCTTCCAGTCAATCAATCACTTTTGCGTACCCAATTTTATTCACGGTGAATGAAGGATTTTTCTGAAAAAAATTTAAATGATACGTTAAAAAAAGTGTACCTCTCTCTCTTCCTCTCTCTAGAAGAAGGCGACATGCGGCGCTTATAAAATTTAGCAATATATGCTGACTGCATTATATATTTTCAAAGCCATAATAATCAAGGGGCTGAAAGTATGTTACCCAAACAAACATTTCATGACCTTTAAAAGCTTCTAATCACCAAAATGTGAGAGAGCGAAAAAAATTCCTCAAACGGAGACCTAACAAAAGAAATATTTTTTAGTAAAAAATACGTAAAATATTGACTGCTTGACTGTTTATGCCTCTACAGATATCAAGATTAGTGAGCGACATCTTGGTATCCAATTTGCAATTTTATTTAGCAAATTCAATTTTATGGAGACGCGCATTCAAACACCAGGCTGCTTTATATTAGGGACTATTTCTACTTTACTTCAGTAATCTCTTCTAACGGAGATCCGATTTCAAAATTTCATTTGATCACCTACTGCAGGCATGGAAACGCAACGTGAATGGCGTGTGTTCTTTAAAAATCACACCTTATCGCTCGTGTCCCCGCGAAATTGCGGAGTGAGGCGCCTAAACAATCGCAAGGGCGAATCAAAGTAATCAGAAGAGCTCACCAAGATTGCCACGAAAAAGCGATTCGGTAGGGGTAATGCCGGCATGGGCTGACCTTGACTACGCCCAGGGACTAACACAGCGGACTCCTGGTTAAGTATGCAACTGAATCCGGTAAGTGCGCCTTTGTGGCGGCGGTGACTCCTCGGCCGTGGCGCTGACAGATACCACGTTAACCTCATCCAGGTCAGGTCGGTCCGTGATGGGAACAGTTAAGCGATTCTGCAGTAGGCAATCGAGTAGTAAACATGTTCATCAGTTGGGTTACGGGAGATCCTAGTCCTGTCAGCCTCGCAGCTCCTGGTGAACAAGTTATATTAGTTACATGAATCGGTGTCTATCCAAAGGAGTGTGGAAGCACCTCCCGACATGGCTGAGAAACGTCAAAATTGAGAGCATGACCATCGCCATCTTTGCACATATCGTTAACTTAGCGTATTATGTGAACCCCAGCAAAGCCTTCGCTGTGATTTATAAGATCTCGGCGAACTACCCTCAGTCCCTGGGTCAGCGTTTGTTAGCAACCCCAGAAGCGGCTGCCCACCCAAGCATGTCGTGTACGCACGAAAATATCTCGTACAAACCGCGCATTAATGCTGACCAGAAGCCGGTTAACTGCAAGCAGTTTTCTGTGACCTCCTCTTGCTTTCTCTGAAATGGTTTTTCACAAACCCTATCTCCCAGGTCCCACTTATGTGAAACAGCGATCTTCAATCTATATCCCCTATAAATGACAAATTTTACTTGACAACCGATTTTAATATATAGAAAGGAAACGTGTGCTAGCCAACTTTTACCTGGAGTACTAGATATCCATAAGCTTAAGCTATTTGGAAATAGTTTGATCTACAATCCATCGGCAGACTAGCAAAAATGTACTGCAATATGCCCACAATTCCATTACGAATGTATATTTCACTGACATCATGAGATAAAGACCAGTTCCTGGCCCTGCCTATTGACACCGTTATTACCTATACATAATACTAGTTACGAGTAGCAGCGCACCGATAGCATTTGGTCACTCCATTTGTCTCGCACAGGTGATGAATGCTCCTGTGGCCGCCTCTAACTGGTACCTAAATCTCACCTCTGGTTCTTCGAAGCTGAGTTCTTCCCAGAGTCCACAGCCCAGGCAACCGTCGACCGGTGGGCTGAACCAGGCGAGGGGCTCCGGTGTTATGTGTGCCTCCACACCCGGTATGTATGACTCCCGAACTTTCCACCACCTCCCTACCATCTCAAAAGTCATACGGCGAGCTCAACAGTAATCCCGTAGGCGGCCCAGGCTACCTCGGGTCGGTCTCCCACTAAAACAAAACCGTGACCCATAGTGGAGCTCGGCAGCCGTAGGAGATGTCAAAGTAGCCCTATCTTGGGACAGTAAGGATTGCCTCCTCACGGAGGAAGAGGCTAGAAATGGTGCCCTGAACAAATGCTAGGTATCCCATCTTCTGCTGCCAGTCACGGCTCGTAGATCGCAAAATATGTGGTCGTAAAACTCAAACAAACAGCAATTCCCCTCTTCATATCCCCCGCGCCATACCCTCCGGGCTGCTCGGGTTTGTCCGCTCACATTGGCAGCCTCGAATGTTCGTTCCTTTTTAGACAATCCGAGGACATTGCTGATCTCAGCGAGACCCAATTCTCTGAGCAGGGTCAGTTGGAGGAGGCGGGTGCCGGCTACACCTTATTCTGGAGCGGCCGGCCAAAGGCAGGGCGATGCCGCGATGGTGTCACCTTTTCCATCCGGAACGACATCGTGGGACGTCTTCCCTGTCTGCCACAGGATATAAATGATCATCTGATGAGCCTCCGTCTGTCTCTTCAAGGAGATAAGTTCGTCATGATCATCAGCACCTACGTCCCCCAATGATGAGCTCTAATGCGGTGATGGACAAATTCTATGAGGACCTGCACGCCCTGTTGGTGACTGTACCGAAGGTGGACATGTTAATTGTCCTTGGCGACTTCAACGCCCGTGTTGGGACAGAACGCGCCACCTGGCAGTGAGTGCTGGGTCCCCACGGTCTTTTTAGCTGTAACGACAACGGCCTTCTTCTTCTGCAAACCTGTGTGGAACAACGTCTTCTGCTGACCAGCACCTTCTTCCGCCCATACACCTACCTCAACTTTCCACACTGCCCATGCACATTCAGACACCGCACGGATCTAGTAGGTCAAATACGTCTCCATGAAAACCTGCGATTATTCTATAACACTACACCTCTCCTCATCAGCCTCTGCAACTCACATGATCGCATGCAACACTACAAAAAACATGCTGTCAGTCTGAATAGCAGATGAAGAGGAAAGCATAATCCTCGGCTCTTTCCTCCATGTGACTAATCTGCTGCCTGTGTGATCTGAGCTTGAGAATATCATGGGGCGATAAGCGTCGTGGGTCGAAAGGTTGCTAACTGACAGTTACATTCAGACCTCGCAGTCAGTCTAATATGTGTTGTGCGGAGTGGCTGATTGGTGGTCTGAGAATCAGGCTGCGATGGCTCCTTCTTAACTTGACCTCCGGCACTCTCGCACATGTGAGATGTGAGCCATTCAATCCCCTTGTTGTGTAAAATCCTGGTGATTGTGTTTTGGGGGCCAGGTCATGTACGTAGTACGCGCAGACGTGGTATCCAGGAGCCGTACCCTCGTCTGCATCAGGCAACTGACCGACTCGGACGGTGGTCTGATTTTGGGGTGGGTCACATAGTGAGGTCAACGGCTCAGCGCATTTTCCTCACTTTAAACAATCTGGCACTCTTGAAACTATCACGGTGCGCTTAAAGCCATGACTTGGAAGGTTGCAAACTGACGGGATAACACAGACCACGTAATCAGCCCAGTGTGTGTTTTGTGTGAAGTGGATGATTGGTGGACTGAGAGTCAGGCTGCAATGACTGCTTCGTACTGTGGCCTTTATGGCACTCCCACTCCGTGGGATCCGAACCAGGTGTGGTGGCACGCCCAGGGTCGGCTCCGGCCGCGCCAGCTACCGCATCTGGTCTTCTTGACCCTTTCTTGACCCCGCGCATAGGTGGGGGAGGAGGAGAGAGTGCGGTAGATGCAGTGTAAGTCTATTATCACTTTACACTAAATCACGTGCAAGTCAACGTACATGTACCAATCTACTATGGAGCGTACGGTGGACCTCGTCGAAATCGATGGTCGAACTATCGGGTGGCAAGACGGAGCTTCGAATGGCCAAGCATGGATTAACAGACGTTCCTAGGTCGTAGGGACAAGTTGGATACCTTTGCAAGCAGTCCTTCGTTATGAGAATCCAGATTGACATGGCGGTTAATGCTGGTCTTGCTAGAGGGCCAAGCTTCGAGGAATTTTCGAAACAAGTTTGGTGTTGGCCATGGTGATCACTTAAATTTTGTTCCAATTGAAGCGATAGTCACACTTAAGGCAGTGCTAAGAGGTCAAATTTTTGAGCGGCTTGCCTATGTTCGTTAATGCAAGACCCAAGTCGTCACCTGTGGGACGAACGTAAACAGAAGGGCAGTTGGCACATGGGATGTGGTAAATAACATTGCGGGACATGGTTTTTCCATTGTAACTTGGGGCTCAATCCAGGTTGTCCACATGTGGGGTTCGTAGGACTGCCTACTGACGGTTGATATGGCCATTCCGGTCTCCCTTGTCTTTTCCGGTACTCTATCATATGTATATGTTGCTAGTCGCCATGTGACTGCCTGCCAGGGCTCTTTAGATTGAACCTCAAGGCAAAAAAGAACAAGTATGTTCCGTAACTTCATAATCGAAACTCAACCAGTTTTGACGAAAAAATGGCAGTAAAACGGTAACAAATCGTTAAAAGCACTTAGTACCATTAGTATATTTGACGGGTCCTGATGATAACACATGATCAAGCCAACAGTCAGTGCGTGCCATATGCACCCTACTCCCTTCATTCACACGTAGCGGACCGGATTCATGGCAGACTTTTCTGGGATCTCGCATAAATGTAAACACTATTCAGGCTATATTGTCAGTTTGACGTCGGCTTCGACAAAGTTTGCCATATGCCCCACAACAAGATGACAAAGGGACGGTGACTTGACTGTGAATTGGATAAGAGTACTAGTAAACTTGCGCTGCATCTACCACACCCTCTCCACTCGTACCATCTTGGCCCCGGGGACAAGAAGGAGTCGAAAGGACCAGTGACGGGATTGGGCACAGTGGCTGACAACGTCAAACAGCCCATTTATGCCCTCCACACATGACCTGGGACGCGTACGTTGGACCAACATTTTGCAGAAACAAGGAGCGTGGCTTCAATCCTGTCTGTGGAGAAGTGTCCACGAGGTCACATTAAGAAGGAGCCATTGCAGCCTGACCATCCTTCCTGAAAGGATCACGTTCGCTTGTCAATTAGTAGCCGTCCAAGCCAGGACGTTTATTGTTTCACGATTGTGAGAATAAGTAGGTACGGTCACTGGGACAAGAGCTTTAGTCCGGACATTTCGGATTCTAACTGGAATCCATCATCAGAGATAGTACCAGATACGGGTCTTAAGCGTGCCAGATCGTGAGGCATGCGCTGACGTGCACTGGGACTGAATTCCTCAATTCCGAACTTCCACTCTCTTCCCCCTTCCAGGCAACAGTCAACTGTTCGATCCGATCGACAATCTGATATGGGATTGAACGCAAGGTACTGGCGCGGTGTGAGCCTGCGTTGAGGCGCGCTGCAGCACGCCTTTACGGGATGCACGAACTCTACTCTAGACAATCAAAGCATGCCGTGCCCTGAGTTGGATCCCACTGTGAAGGCACGACTGCTAATTACTGGGTTTTGAACTGTTATATGTGAATCCGCGCCATCTCCTTCTTAACAAAACATCCACGTGTGGCTCTCCGGATTGGACTGCCTCTTGGCTCGATGACTATTGTACTCCCCACACGCAAATTGTACAATCTGGCCAGTGGAAATCTACGGTCCTTACCAACAACTGTGAAATTATTAAGGGTGTAATCCTATCTCCTCACCTCTTCTCTCTCCACACCGACGATTTGAAATCACCAAACGCCTATCTGTGTATAACCTATGTGGACGCTTTGGCTGTTGGCCATCATCTTAAAAACCAGACACATCTCCAGTCTCTGAATTTCGGCCTTGACCACCTCTCAGCATGGTCGTTGGAAAACGGTATTCTCCTGAACCACCCGAAATCAGTCAAGTGTGTTTTCGACTGCGACCATCTCCCTTGCCTAAATCCATAGACTTTCTGCCCAACGAGGTATCCTCATCCCGGTACGTTGGTGGTACGGTAACATCTAATCTTTCATTTTCCCTTCATATTGATACGCTTTTTACTAAAATTCGTAAATCTCTTTATTATATTCGTTTTTTACGTTCCTACCCAAGAACTAAATTCCTTATCTGCCGATTTCTAGATGCATGTATTCTTCCCCTCGTCCGCTATTGTTCTCCTCTTATTTTTCCAGCTTTGTTGCTGATTTTAAAACGTATCCTCCAAATACTTTCTTCTCCTGCCGGCTTTTCCGGTATTGTTTTGATGAATACGGCACTAGAACGACATTTCACAGTGGCCAAGTAATTCTCTTATATAATTCTTGATGATGTTACCCATCCCCTCCACTACGACCTCATTGTTTCGAAGTCTTCCAGTCCCATGTGCCGAGACATTCAATAAATCGCTTGCGTATATCGGCATATCATCGTTCTATATTATCTTTTCTAGCATGCTACCTTACGTGTAAAGAGCTAGAAATACCGAAAATGAGATTTGAACTATCTCACCCATCAGATGTCCGTTTTAAACTTTTGATTCTTGCGTAACCTGTTAACTTATCCCATGCTCTCAATGAATGGAGCCATGCTTGCTGAAAATTTTGAATGACACTTTCAAAATAAAGCATTTTCCTCTATCTCTCTAGGTAAATCACAATGAAATAAATTACTATGTTTTTTGTTTTACTGGGCACTCATATAGGTACTGTCAATCAGTCAAAAAATATTCACGAATAAATCTTCCAACAAATAAGTAAACATATATAGCAGATGGAGGCATTTATTCTGTACCGGTTCTTGATCATGGTTCTAGCCCTCCGCGCGCGAGCGATTTTAGACCTCTACGTGGCGAAGGACTGTCACACGTTTACTTGGCACTGCAGTCCCCACAAGCTGATTGACTGGTTTATGAGGCGGTGGTGGTCGACGCCTGTGTTTCGCTGGCGTGGGGATTATTCGCGCGCAGTTCCCACTCCAAGTGAGGGCCGTGATCACGCCGTTTCTGCTGACTGGCGCGTGTGCTAAACGCGGAAGGCTTCAATTCACGTAAGATACACGCAACCCACCCTCGTAAATAGCACATTAGTCTTCAAATTTGGCAGGTGTCTAGATATTTGTTCCCGGAATAACATTGATCAGATCTCACAACAACGCCTGGCTTCAGTTGGGGTGGTAAACTCCAACCAAAACATCACCGATGATTACCACGTGGATGTTTTGGGCGGCGCCAGTTGTGAAACACTACCACGTGTTTGGAAATGTCAAAATAGTTTTTTTGCAGTCTTCGTGCTAGTTCATTTTCTTTAGATATGTGGCCCAAATTTTTGGTGTGCATATAAGCACGGCCCAAGCCGTCATATGAAGAACAAAGGACGTCTGAGAAGCCCATCACTGCAGGTGTTATCACAAAAACGAAACTTTATATCAATCCACCAAGACGACGAAAACCGCAAGGTATGCACGAATACTACAGGAACGTACTCAGCCTCCGCATAAAATGAATATTACGATGGGAACCGTTCATTCGGCTCGTTGACAGGGCAGTATTAAGGAAATTCTACGCCCGTTAAATTTCACGAAAGGTAAAAAAATAAAGGAAAAATAGCAGAAAAACAGCAGATAAGCCAAAAGTTATTTAAGTAATCCATTTCAGTTCACAAGGCAGCGATAAATTCATAAAACGGTGTGTGGTAGCAAACTGTAACCTAACTTTAAACCCGAACCTAACCCTAACTCTAATCCTAAAGCTGACCTTAACCCTAAAAATAACTCAACCTTAATACTAGCCCTATTAATAATCCTAAAGCAAACAATTATCCTTTAATAATCAACCCTACGATTCCTCCAACCTGCTCTCCAGTAGGCTTTGGCGTTTTCATTTCCATAGACATATTTCCTAGTCCACCGACCCGTACTTTTTACGTCCACAAGTTTTGCGCCGAGTTCTAAGGACCCATTGAGTGCGCTTAACACCACGGGATCTTTGTACTGTTTTTGAAATGTGAAAATTCCCATTTAAAAATATGCGAACAAGTAGAAATAATGGTGCGCTTGCTAGGGTGGGGTTAGGAAACAACATTACCACCAGTGTTCATCTAATCAGCGTCAAAGTAGTGGTTGCGAACCGTTCAATTGGTAGCTTTGGTCCGAGGTAACTGCGGTAACTGTAGGAAGTTCATTTGCGTGCACAGGACTGGGTTGCGTAAGCTGATAGCAGTCACCTCTATCATAGCCGACCGACGCTTTTTGAAGCATTTTAGGGAGTTTATAGGGACCTTGCATGTCACTTGGAAGGCCTGTCTGGTATCTACTTGGTGATCTATGTCCGCCATGGGCGAGAGCATAGGGCTGCTTATGTTCTTTACTGGACCCTTTCCTAACCATGCTGCCATGTGTTCTCTTATTCCTTTGAACTAATGCCGGCTCGTACGACCGATGTATTCTGTCCCTCAGGAGAAGAGAAAGGAATAAGAGCACATAGAGCTGGTCTGGGCTAGAAGTAGTCGAGAACGGTGCATGGGCGTCAGCTGTTAGGTTGTTAATGCTTAACTTCGGAACCTTCTATAAAGTTCCCTCGGCGCATCCTCTTGTAAAGGGATTCTGATGAAAAACCGTTTCTTGACTGCCGTTGGCATAGGGGGCCCTGGTGGTTTTTCAGTCTTGGTCTTAGCAATCACTAATTTAATTAAGGATATTTTATTACTGATCACCCCGTAGCCCATCAAACGGAAACTTTAAAATTTGCTATGCTGGTTCTGTTTAACTTGCCGAGTTATTTGTATGGAATTATGATATGTACATCTCCAGGGAAAATTTTATCATATAACCCAGTGCTTGCGTTTTCGGCATCTCAGAGGTCACAGGACGTCTTACTGCTACTCACTTTGATACTTTTTCAGAGCATACTTTTGCTATCCTTCAACAGTAACCTGTAGTCAGGCCGGTTTCTAAGTTATGGGGAATCGTTAGCGAATTTAGGCCTGACGAAGTAGTCTAGGCACGTACAGTTTGAAGAAGAAGCAAAGTATTTATGCCCCTAAAAGGCTGCAACTTTTACGCCTGAATATGAAAAGACCATGGATGAGGGTACTCACCAATTGCGTTACGGGACCTACTTGCTGGATTGTGCTAAGTGGTTTCTTATAGAGCCCACAGGCAATCGCGCAACGACTACTCATATATGCAGCGAACAATCAACTACAAAGACGAGAAAGACCAGAATATTGATTTATGACTTATCAACTCTCATCAGTCAGCCATTTTAAACCTCTAATTTTGAAACACCTGCATAATTTATGTTTTTGATCGCAACCGACGGAACAACAAACCTGTGGGTAAATGTTTAACCGTTGAACATCTAACTACCAGAACTCGCGTTCGAGTCTCGCGAGTAGCAAACCTCGGAATTGAGGATGGGTGGCTTATGACGGCTATGAAGCCAGCAAGGTCCTTCTTCGTTGGAACGACATTTGTGTTTAGCGTTATTCGTTGCAACAGGAGACAGAGAGATTTTGGGTCATTCATAATTACAAGGTTGTTCGGGCAAAATCCTCTAAACATTTTATTGGAAGAGGTGACTGAAACTTTTAGAGAAAGGCAAGCATCTGTGAGTACATTCGGCAACATTTGTAAATAATGTCTGGAGCATAATTTGCTGATATTTTTTCATGAAAAAATCAACCTTAGTCGATCTCTCAGCAAACGTTCAGCTGACAGAAAATAATGAGCTGTCCACGATGAAGATGATGATGATGATGAGGATGATGATGCTGATGATGATGGTGGTGATGGTGATGATGATGGTGGTGATGATGATGTTGGTGATGATGATGATGATGATGAGGATGATGATGATGATGATGATGATGATGATGATGATGATGATGATGATGATGATGATGATGATGATGATGATGATGATGATGATGATGATGATGATGATGATGATGAATGTCAGTAGAGGTGATAATTCGCGTATATTCACCACCGGTGGAATAAGCATTAATGCGATTTTGCGTTATTAGTGGAAGGGGGTGTGCCCCCTAAACGGGTCGCGTGGCAGGTGCGCTGAACCAACACGGTGGCCAAAACAGGGTACAGCAGGCGTTATTATTAACTGCGATGAGGTTCCATAACAAATGCCGAATATGGGGGAGGTGCGTGCCCAACATGTGCACGCGTAGGTGCAGGCTCATGCCGCACCCCGTTCTCCCACTCCGTGGGAGATTATTCATCTACGCCCGACCCCACTTCCGGTCGTCTTGACTACGTCTTGACACCGGGCACAGGCGGCTAAGCGATGTGAGAGTGTGGCAGATGCAGTGCAAGTCTACTAATGCATGAGCAAGTCACCGTCCAAGCAACCGCCTTCTGGGGAGCGTACGGTGGACATCGTCCGATTACGATGGTAGAACTAACGAGTTCAAGAGGAAAAGAGACGAAAGGGACATAAACCGCTGTCTTTTCACACTGCATCGTTTTTATGGTTTTGTCCATCTCCGTTGTTGGTTAATAGGTTGTCTAGTTGAAATAAAGAGCTCTAGAGACCTGATATGTACTGCTTCATGTAATACAGTGTCTGCGTTTTCGGCCTATCAGAGGTCACAGCATGTCTTACTTCTACCCACATCGATACTACCTTCAAAGTATCCTTGCGCTATAATTCAACAGTCACTGATGTTTAACTAGGTATGTTAGTCTTTGTTTTCAGGCAAGTATCTTGTGTGAGTGTAGACGTTATTCATTGGCGTCTACTGTATGAAGTAGAACTGATTTATTTTTGCATCCAAAAAAGGCTAAGTAATGCCTCTGAATATGAATATGAAGTCTCATCGGGAGCTATGAGTTCAGAAAGGCTAGAACTTTGGTTGTGACCTCCGCAATCATGTCAGACCTTGTTTATTTCTAGAAGTCAATCAATTTGTATGCGTCCACACAAGCATGAATAGATTTATATTCTCTTTTGTATACTTTAAATGCTATTCCTTAGAAGATGAATCAACTACTTTCTCCTCACTTCAGATTTTCTGCTTTCAGATCGCTTTCCTAAACCGAACGGAATTTTTCACCCACTCCAACTTTTATTCGTTAATCTGCACCCTGTTGATGCCGCTGTCAGTTTGAAGCGGACCGTAAGGATAAAGGAGACTCGCTGTAATGGCTCGACCCGACATATTTGTCCATTTTGCGTTGTTCGTTGAAATATGAGATGGAAAGATTTTGGGTCCAGCAGAATTACTAGATTTCTCAGGCAAAAGCCTACAACCATTTTGTCGAAAGGGTTGACGGAAAATTTTATAGTAAGGTAAGCATCCGTGAGAACATTCCGTAACATGCAAAGATGATGTCTAGAGTGTCGTTTGTTGATATGTTTTCACAAATAAACCAACCTTAGTTGATAGCCCAGGCAATAACGAGCTGCCGATGATGCTGATGATGATTAAGGTCAGTAAAGGTGATAATTTGCGCCTGTTCACCACTTTCCGAATATGCCCTAACGTCAGAAAAAGAAGAAGAAGGAGCGTCCACCGGGAGTGGTATATTGGTTGTCTGACGTTTCGAGTATTTGGTTCGCCTACCCATCTTCAGAGACTAGAATCATGCTCGCACCCCCCATTATATGCCCCTGTTCGCATCGCCCTGGCCTGTCAAAACGGGCTGTGCGTTGTGTCCCCATCGTGTCGCCGGTGTCGTCACCCCCGCCGATCGCTTGTTCTGCCGCGTCAGCTTGTGACGGCCATGGCGTCCCACTACGGCTTGGTTCACCCCGGCCGTCGTCACACCTGCTAACCCCCTGTGATGCCGTATCAGCCGGGGTTTCACTGTGGCGTGGTCTAGCCCCATCCTCGTTGGCCGCGGAGATAGTTTGCGGCCCCGGATGTTCGACGCCGTAACGGTCTCCTGACCGGAAGGTTTTAACACCAGATAGGGGGCTGGCAGATTAATATGCCGTTTGACTGAGCAGTCGATGGACACCCAGGCCTCATTTATCTGCCTTGTGTGATCGTCACATCGGCCCACAATTTCAGCGCCATCAAAGTTAAAGACGTGCCCTGTCTGCACAGCATGGGTTGCCACCTCTGACTTTGGGTGCAACCTTCGTACGGCCAACTGATGCTCGGGCATTCGCGTTTGCAGCTATCTTCCGGTTTCTCCAACATAGTTGCATATGCCGCAGCTGCACTGAAGTTGGTAGATGACGATTGACTTCTCCCAATGAGGACTGAGGTTTTTGGCCGCATCACGTGCTGGCGGATTGTTGAGGTAGGCTTGTGGGCAACTCCTATTCCGAGAGGTGCAAGGGATCTAGCTACGGTTTCAGAGCTCCCTTTCATGTACGGAATACTCCACCTTGACTTTGGCTGACAACTCTCTTCGTTCCGCGTTCTTTGTGGCATTTGATTCCGTTCAATGAACGTTCGTGGATAGCCGTCAGCTGCAAATATTTCCCAGAGAAGCTTCATCTCACCCCATTTAGCCACTGGCGGGCTGCAGTGAGTTTCTACCCGTCGGTATAGCGTGCGTATACAAATTCGTTTGTGCTGCAGAGAGTGATTGCTGTTGTAACTCAGCATTTGCAATATGTTGGTCGGTTTTCGATAGACTGACGATGCCATTTTGCCATCCGGTTGGTGGCAGACGAGAACATCCAAGAACGGAAGTCTGCTCTCTACTTCTTCTTCCATAGTGAACTGTAGATCGGGTAAAATTGAGTTCAGGCGCTTTTTTAATTGGCGATTTCGTGCTGATCGATAATGACGAAAGTTTCGTCAAAATTGCGTGCCCAACATTTTGGTTCGTACTCTTCGAACAGTCGTTTCTCGAGCTTTCGCAGAACCCTCTCGGCAATGAGCCCAGAGATTGCAGACCCCATGGAGGAGCCCTGATTTGCTCAGATGTGATCCCTTCAAAGGTGAAGAAAGACGTAGGACAATGCTCCATTAGTTCTATGAGATCCTGAGCTGTGAGCTGACCCTCGTTCTCATCGTAATGTTGATGTAAAAGGTTACTTTTGTTTGAACAGCAAAGACCCGCGGTATGGACGTGAAGAGTGAGCTAACGTCAAAAGACACCATCCTCTCATTCGGTTCAATCGTGACCACCTTTATTTTGTCGACGAACTGTGCTGCCGAGTGAACTGTCATTTGCGAGCACACCGTGAGGAACCTCAGCTCCTGGAATAACCAGTTGCAAGCCCGTATGTAGGCATACCTCGAAGATAGACGATTGGTCATAGGGGAACGTCTGGCTAGTGTATTTTTGGGAGGCCGTAGAAGCGTGCCATAGCTACTTCTGTGGGCTTCACCATATATCAGTTCCTGACGGTGATGACTTTGTCTTTCTTTAATCAAGCCAAGGTTCTGCTTACCTTCGCCAGTAGTGAATTTAGACTGGCGCTGTCGTTGACTTTGTAGGAATCCCGATAATCGAGGGGCATTTGGATTTTGTTTCAGAAGTCCACCTTGTCAAAGGACTACCCTTAACCCAACCTTTGTCCACAGGTAAAATCACTAGTTGGCATCTGTTTTAGCTGCCTTCAGGCAGTTTGTTCCTCTCTTACCAGCGAATGGGTTTTTCAGTGTACCATGAGCAGAGAGATGACTTGCTGTCATAAGAGGTCCTTGGCTTCGTCTGTGACATCGGTGTGGCGTAGCGCCGATTCGAAGGAGGCAATAAAGCTGACCGGATCAGCATTGGTTGTGTTAAAACCTGATCCACTTTGCAGAACTTTTGTTTGAGTCTCGGTAAGCCGTTTCGACGACAGGGTTGTGTACTAAGGTTTGCTCGATCTCCGGTTATTTTGCGGTCTGCAGTGCCCTGAATTCTGCCGATAAGTCTGCATCGCTGTTCGCACGCTTTTGTCGTTCCAAGGATAGCAAGGTGTTTTCTACTGAGTCAGCTGTCACCTCATCAGTTGGCCGTACGAAGGTTGGACCCAAAGTCGTAGATGGCAACCCATGCTGAGCAGACGGGGCGCGTCTTTAACTTTGACGCCAATGAAATTGTGGGCAGAGGTGACGATCTGGTGTTAAGAGCCTTCCTGTCAGGAGAACGTTACGGCATGGAACATCCGAGGCCGCAAACTATCTGCGCGGCCAACGAGGATTGGGGTAGACCACGCTACAGTGAAAACCCGGCTGATGCGGTATCACAGGGAATTAGCAGGTGTGACGACAGCCGGGGTGAACCAAGCCGTAGTGGGACGCCACGGCCGACACAAGCCGACGCGGCAGAACAGGCGATCGGCGGGGCTGACGACACCGGCGACAAGAGGGGGACAGTGCACAGACCGTTTTGACAGGCCAGGGCAATGCGCAAAGTGGCAAATAATGGGAGGTGGGAGCATGATTCTACAGCCTCTGAAGGTGGGTAGGCGAAACAACTACTCGAAACGTCAGGCAACCAATATACCTCTCTCGGTTAACGCTCCTCCTTCTATCTTAACACCTAAAAATTGAATTTTCCCTTCTATTAGTACGCCCTAACGTGTTTTGCATTATCGATTGAAGGCGGTGGGGGTGTGGCCGAATTGGACATGAACAGCCGCTATCTCACTCTGCTCCTTTTATCATGATCTCTCCGTTTTCTTCGACTTCTTAACCGGTGGTCGTATCATTAGTTGCCTGGATTACTGAATTCGTGGACCTACAAGTAGATTATTTCCAGGCTTCTTCCGTGTGAGTAAGCGCCTCATCCGCTGAATGAGTCCTGGCTATGTTGAATTTTTAGCTGGATTGATTCGCCGAACCAAGTCTTTCTGTCACAGGAGATAGTTCAAGGTTTTCTGAGTGCTTCAAAACGTCGATATCCTGTCCGAACAAAACTGCCATAGGGAAAAATCAATATTCACTCGCTGTCAAAGCGATATGCTCTTGCTGCTTCCAGAAAAGGTCTCGACTAACTCCAAAACCAGATGCCAACCCAGTGTGTCGTTACCTCCGTCTGTCTGTTGGATTCGTCGTCAATTGCTTGTGATCCCACATACCAGGCGTCAGAATTGGTCTGCATTTCACGGCCAAACTTATTGGTAGGCAACTCTTAGTAAAACATTTCGCAGCTTTGCTTCTGTGGCAGGAAGATATGAACATGCCTTAAACGAAACCCCACGAATTTTGGATATTTTGATCGGATCTACAGTCAGTGGTGCATTTTATGAAAGACTCTCTTGGAAGCATAGATGAAAAGATGAGCAGAGGTAAACTATTAACTACTTTAAATTTTGAATTATTGAAGATGGAATTCAGATAGTTGGTTGCCATGTTTCGCTTCCATTTAACTGTGGACATGTTTCTGCCCTAACACAGAAATGAGATACTTGGCTAACCGAATATGTAATTTCGGTTTTCTTACGAATGCCACTGGTTATTGATCATATCCGCACATCCAGGAAGAGACCGACTTTGGCGCGTAAACTGCTCAATTTGGCACACAGATCATCTTTTTAAATGGCACTACCCGTCGGCGTGTTTGAACTAGCCGAAAAAGAGTGGCCATTCCTTTTTTTAGTGGGCTTGTACGACCAGATATCTTGCGTCGGCGAGCGAAGTTGTATCTCTTTAGGTCAAGAACCGGTCCAGCAACGAGAATCAGCAGTTCTGCTTTTAGCTGTTCGCTGTAAGGGACTTTTTACAATAAAAATGTAAAATCTCAGTATGGAGGTAAGTTTTATACGCTATAATAGACTCGGAAGAAATCCACTGTGTAATAATACACCCGTCTGGACTTTATCCTAGGTACGAAAATATGCCCTCTTAAACGCCACTGTGAGATGATACAATATCCCACTTATTCTTATCGTTGAACATCTTGAAGATTCAGTGCACACCCCGTGCAAATAATGCATGAAACCTCCCTCCTTACAGTTTTTTGTGGCAAGAAAATTTCCAGTTACATCGAAATAATGGCCGGTAAACTGTGTGAATACACATACTATTAACAACTTGATTTTCCTCGAAAAACATTTCTTAAAGTAAAAAAAAAGAACCTTAAATTAAAGTCAAAATTATTTTTCAGCAAACTCTGGGGTTTAGTTTTAGAGTAGGGTTAGGGTTAAGATAAAGGTTATAATTTACTTTTCTGTTAAGGTTAAGATATGGGAATATATAGCATCCTTACAGTTACTTACATAAATATACACGCGAAAAGTACAGATGCTCCAGATGGGGGCTATCACACATCAAATGATGGTTAGCGTGTGAAGATGTTTAGAGTAAAGGCTCCCGAACTTCTGACACTTTTATCGATCACAAAAGATTACCAAGGAGGGGTTATAATATTGGTTATCAGGCAGCATAATTTCAAGATATCTCAGTCAGGTCAAGAAAATGGCCTTTGAACTGGCGGCTAACTCGCTTACTCACTCGTCCTCTTTTTCTATTCACATCCGCAGTCTTCCGATGGCAGGGCAAGGAACGTTAGAAACGAGCGCATGTGGACTAGGATGCAGTGGGTGGAAGAATCTGGCTGACCGTCTGCACGTGTCACACACGACCTGGTCCACGTTTCTTCCCGGCTCTCGCATAAAAAAGAAGGCTATGAAAGTTTGACAGTCAGTTCTGAAAACAGCGTCGCTGTTTTCAACCTTTCAAGCCATGGCTGATACTGTGTCATGTTAATTTCAAAGCATATTTAGCCGCCTAGACTAAATAATTAAAGAGTGTTTTCGAGATGGCGTCAGCAGCCTGTGCGGTCGAAGTCGAATAAGAAAGTTATTCGGCTCAGTCGAAAGGTGGCCAGGAAATTAGGGTATCTACATCGAAGATGTCCGTTGCCACGTTTTCAATGAAAACAAGGTTAAGGAGGGTATTCTATTGCATGATAATAAGTTGCCATTTTAGAGCAGAAAGCCTTAAAAATCCGGATGTCATATGATGTTGAATTATTCGTTGGGCCACTGTCCATAACTGAAGTTTGTTGAATTTACATAGGAGACGCTCTCGAAGTTAACCAAACTATCTAACGAACACGCTCATTAATTCAGAGTAAGCTCGCAACGCATGTAGCGCAAGTGAATTTATGTAATAACCAATTCCCTTGCTTATCGGTGCATCTTGGAGGTAATTTTTTTAGAGACAAGTTTGGTACCCAAGACCTCATCCAACTACCCTGTAACGGTAGATTAAAGGATATGTGCGCATGCCATATGCAGATTCCCCCGTAAGACCCACATTCAGCAGTAGGACTCTTGCTGGCCATTGACAAACGAGGGCTCAGATCTCGCTGTAGATGTCTTATCTCATCAGTTGGTAACCGAAATTCTGGACTCTGCTTCGATCAGAAAGGATAATTTAAGTAGGACTGTAGAATTAACCATCTTGTAGCATGATCCCAAAATATTTCACTCCAGTCAGGATGCTGGTTTCTGAAAAAACTTCTTTCTGGCCGTGTGCAGCATCTAAACTCTGTAGATTTGACTACTTAAGTAAAACGAATTAGTTCGCATTCATTATCTGCGCCCTGGTAACATCAACTAAATTTTATAGAAAACTTGCAAAAAATACTTCAAAAAAGTACTTATTTAGGGAAAATCTGCATCTGATTCAGGTTTTATGCTTGAAGAAAGGGTATTTGTGCAGAACAAGGCGTGCGCACAGCGTTCATATGCATAACCACGTACCTCAACTGTGAATGCTTACTCATTTGACCCACTTGTGAAAAACTCGGTAGGATTCAAACCCACACCAGTAAGTGGAAGGCTTTAGTACAGCCAATGCTCTCGCCATCTGAACTTCGAAGCCCTCACCGGAAGTCATGAGTATTATCAAACTTGTGGAGATAGGTTTCCGAAAATGACCATTCTACCAAGTGTGTTAAGGAGAATCTACTACGAGGCAGTCTTGCAGACCATTGAGAGAGAGAGAAAGGGGTACGCTTTATTTTGAAAGTGTGATTCCAAAATTTTCAGTAAAATAGTCCTCCATTCACCGGGAATAAGATTGGACACACAAACCCCATAAGACCAAAGGCGCACAAACGAATGGCCGAAGACTGCAACTACCAACCTCATGAAGAATCGTCCTTGAATGAGTTGCAAAATGAAGATAAAATTGCTTTTCCTTGGAAATGGTGCCAGCGTCCTGCGCTGATGACCTCATATTTACAGTTCGAATAAACAAAAAGGTTAATAACCAGTATATAATGGGCGAAATAAGCAACTGATTTGTATATAAGAGAAGTTACATGAAAATGGGGAAGAGAAAAAATTGAGGTAAGAATCTGGCGTAGGTCCTTGGCTGTTTTAAGAGTTGACCATCTTACGTTCGATTACTACTTATTTCCTTTAAATCACCCTCAGACTTTCCCTGTCTCCTGGCACCATTCCGGTTAGGTCAGGAAGGATGTAAAGGTGGGAGACGAGCGCTACGTCAACGCTTGGCGTCAAACATGCAAAAAAAGAGGTTGACTTCACTGAACTGCGCTGCGCCGCATCATCCGTTGATAGCAGGCATAAGATGCCCCATTTCTCGATTGCTCGGCGCAGGAAACTATCATGTTATCTACCGCGAACCCTCCTTTCCTTCGGTGTGCATGAACAACCGCCAATCAAATGAATGTGTCGGTTGTGGGGCTGTGGAGGCTCACCTGCTGCCACCAAGTACATTTTGGAAAAAAAACAGGACGAGGTTTGACCTCCAGCGATTTAGAAAAAGGCTATTTGGAAGAGATAACTGACATATTGACCACTCATAGCCATCAGATCGGGATTACCTTGAGAAAGGTAAATCCTTCATTAGCTGAGCACAAAATATATTCTGATCTACGAGGTATTAAAATCTACTCTATTTATAAGTATGCAATTGCAACTTAACATGTTAAGCTCTTATTGTCATGTTTACTCTTGAGAGAAGAATATGCATTAGTGCGAGTTAAAAGATTGAGGGAATAATTAACTGTAATGGCCGTAGTATGAATAATTGCAGGCAGCTTTTAACGTGCTTATTTTGGACAGAACTATAATGGCATAAGTCGGCGTGAAATCCTTTACCATAGAAGATAAAGCTAGTGAGTGAACTTCTGGAAAAATTACGTAAATTGGATAAAGCAGCATAATCCTATATTATTACAGACAAGACCAGATGCCTACTTAGTTAAAGTTTTCGTTACCGGGTTTCGATGTCCTGATCGATCCAACTATATTTTTTTGGAAAATATGCTCAAAAATACTATTTCTTCAGTTATGTCTTCAAATTCTATCCTCGAGGAAGGGCTGTCTTAGAGCGTAAAATAGTTTCCTATTTTGAGCCTTTTTGAGGCGGTAGAACGTCATTCTAAAGTACTTTGCATCAGTCTGTTTAGTAATGCTCCCCATAAAGTGTACATTACAACCGAAACCTATTGCAGTCGGAAAACTCTTTGAAAACCGAACCATACCCGTCCTTCAAGTATACACTTTGAAGAATATATTAATTCATACGCCAACGAGGGCTTGCGCCAGTCAAGACAATGGCCATAGGGCTAACAAACCCAGTACTGTTCTATCGGAAGCTGCTTGTACAGGCGCTCTCTCATCCGAAAACCACATCAGGTGGTGCGCAAATGACGTCCCCACACCGATGACAGTTGCTCACTTCGCATACTTGAAAGTGATGTTCAATCCCAATACTCAACTCTACTTCCCACCTTTCCCACAGTCCCAGTGACCTTTGAACGTCGACCTCACCATGTAGGTGGCGGGCAAACGATCAATATTAAAGAATAGACGTTTTTAAACCCTGTCAACGCCTCATAGTTTCATTTCCCTTGTAATAGTAACGGTTCGATGATTAATTGCCGAAAACATATGTTTTCCGATTTGACTTTTTAAGATTAAAATTGGATTATTCGCAGGATATTAATTTCTGCCGAGTGTGTAAAAGAAAGGATACTTTTAAAAACCTTTCTTTAAAATGCAGTGAATGCTTTAAGGATATTGAATGTCAATTGAAAATGGCTATCATAAATATAATTTTACTCGCGAAAAAACTTCGTTCAACCCATAGAAGCCAAAGAAGAAACGAAGCATTAAACTATGCTTTAAATACTGTTTCCTCTTAAATGCCTCAGGTTTCTCTGAAAGAAACGCCATTTCATCGACAAGGCGTGCCCGTATGCACAACACACCAACCATATAGCTCGTCACTATCTGAGTTGCCTGGACATACGGTTATTTGAATGAAGTCACTTTAGGAGTTACATTTGTTGATGAACGCTCGCCAATCGCTACCGGAACTCCCCCGTTCCGCTCTGCCTTGAGGCTCACTCTCGAGCCCCGCCAGTATCCGCACCGCGGCTTCTTGTATAACAGGCGGATGAATATGGCCGGCAAGGTGACGAGCCCGTGGCTCAATGTTTAGAACGTTGAAGTTCTGATCAACGGGTTGCAGGTTGTAGCACCACCTGGGGCTAGACATGACTGGCTGATGACGGCTAATAAGCCAGAAATGGTCATTCCCGCCTCCTTTGTCTTTGCTGGCAATATTCGTCCACTTAAAGAGTGCCAAGAAATGCTCGCAAACTTAATCAACGATTGCCGTCGTGCTTTCTTCTTAGTGCAAAACATCTCAACCCAGCAGTATGGACATGTCGAAGGGACCTCTGAGATCATATATGTGTGGTATTGTCCACAGTCTATCGTCGTCTTGCTATTAATCCTTTTTTCTAAACCATCAGAGTGGATCCCCCTTAGATTCTTTGATGTAAACACTAGGAGTTTTACAACACGCGTGTTGAATGAAGACCGAGATCTACGGTCGTGAAAGAGACGGGTGGATTTCATTTAACATCAAAAAAGCAAATGAACATCCAGAATAGCCAAAAAAGACGATTATCAGTTCAAAATTTTAGACCTCGTTTACTGTCCGATACCATTGTATTTTCGGTTGCCCAATATTTTCCAACTGGGGAGAAAATAAAAATTCGAGTTGTCAGAGTGAGTGCGAAGTTTGTGCTTTGGGCGTTGGTTGAGAGGGGGAATTTAATGACTATTGTTATAGGACAGGGGACCGCACATTTTAGAGGGAAAAGTGTTAGACTGGGGAATTGGGTGGGAGAGTGATTGATGGGTCCGGAATCGGTAGGGCCGGAAGGTAACCAGGGGACTTAACTGGCACTCAATAGGTGCATAAAATACTCTCGAGGCAGACATTGAACCACCTAGATTCCGGAAAGGGTAGACTTGTGCATTTTAGGCAAGGGTTCATGACGGCCTTTCAACTTGTGCCAACCGAACAGCTTGGGAAAGCTCATTTGTGGACCTCGGACAGGACGTACCGCATCATGACAGTGCAAGCATCGTTTCCAATGATGTCCACCGTGTGACCCATAGTAAGTTTGACGCAGGAAGGAAGAATTGTTCGTGTAGCAGTTTATACGCATAAAAATAGACATTCGCTCCATCTACTGCACTTTCTCCCTCCCATCTCCTTACAAATGTGGGCCCGATGTCACGACATAGGCAATAAGGCCCCAGGCGGGATCGGTCGCAGACATCAGATTACGCCTACCACTCAGGTCAAGTCTGCGCTCAATGGATCAGGGCTTCACGCGCAAACACGTATGGGCGCGCCGGATAACAGCTGAATGGGGGTGATGGCAGAGTTTCGTATCGGTCTTTGGGGGCGCGCTGATCGTATTACAAGCTTTCATTTACCCGCTTTGCTTTTTGCTCATTACCTGGGCCGAGCATTTCAGCATATTGTAAAACAAACGTCATTCCAGATGCGACACAATGTACCGTCGCCAAAGTCAGGCGGCCCATATACCTGTCATCAGGTGACCTCGTCCTCTGTCGGTTTTTTTAGTAGGAGCTACAGCAGTCAGGATAGATGGCATTAAACATGTGGAAACTCCAAAACGAACTGTTGATTATTGGGGAGGCCTCAGTCTAGTGAAGATCAGGAACACGCTTTGCCAGTTTCTTGGAATTGCTGCACTGTTGTTGAGGTGGGCAATCGTTTTCAGCACATCATCAGGCAGTCGTCCCAACTATATGTACGTGCTTTGATGGGACAGGTTTGTTTGGCTGGAGGTATTGTGGCAGTTCAACTGCTAAAGCGGGGCTCCTAGTCTCTGCAACTTTCAGCCGCGGTCCCGAAAAGAAAGAGATGCAGTGGAAGCCAGTTCAAAGGATATTGCATTCTGCATAGAACTACTGGAGAAGAGGCTGAAGAATTTGGCAGACAGAGGAGGGCCCACGTCTGGCAACGTAAAAGCAGCTTCCCGTGGAAGAATGAATAAGTTATCACAGTGCCTTGGGCGAGAAGATGCCTCATTTGGCCTTGAAGATGACTGGTTGGTTTGAACAGCCGTGCTTGGCTGCGAAACAGGCTGCCATTGGTGCGCGCGTACGAGTACTCACGAGGAGTATAGCGTTGTAACAAGTGCCTGGAGTAACGCCACCAGCGAGGTTGTAATTTACAAGGACAGGTAGGGAGCAGGTGAAGGTGGACATTGTGATAGAAGTTGTGCTGAGACGACCAAGTGACATCGGGGTGAGAAATAATGGAGAAGCAGTTGGCAACCTTCCAACCGCGGCGCTTAACGTTACTGCACACTCTTATTCTCCTCCACCTGAGCCTAGGCTCACTACACAGGCAAGAAAACCGGATTTGGAAGAGGCCGCAGGTGGCTGGCGCGGCCGGAGCCGCCCCTCAGCGTACCACCACACCTGGCTCGGATCCCACGGAGTGGGAGTGCCATAAAGGCCACATTAAGAAGGAACCATTGCAGCCTGACTCTCAGTCCGCCAGTCAGCCACTTCACACAAAACACACATTGGGCTGACCATGCGGTCCGAGTTATCCCGTCAATTAGCAACCTTCCAAGCCACGGCTTTTAGCGCACCATGATAGTTTTAAGCGCGTCAGATTGTTTATAGTGAGGAAAATGCGCTGAGCTGTCAACCTCACTCTCTCCCCCACCCCCACCAGACCACTGTTCGAGCCGGTCAGTTGCCTGATGTGGGAGTGGGCGCATTGGCTGACGGATCGGCGTACCCGTCTTCGCGCGCCACAGCACGACCTGGCCCCCATAACGCACACACCAGGATTTACATACTCAGGGGATATGGAGAAACCATCGCCGTCTGACGCCCAGTCCACTGGTCAGCCACTCGACACACACAGCACATACACTGGGCCAACGGCGTGGTCTGGTGTATGCGTCAGATTGACAGCCTTCCAAGCCACGGTTTCTAGGAAACCGTGATTTTATCAGGTGCATTATGATGATTGTGAGGGTGCTGTCTATGTATTTGTGTAGATGTCGGACAGTGATGTGACTTAGCCTCCGGTGGTTTACCGCAGGTTGTCATGGAGGCGCATGTGTCCTAATAGGCCCATGCGGTGTTTAAATGTGTGGGAGCAGTGAGGGCAGTGAAGGCGGGCGCTTCAACTGTATGTCGGAGCACAGACACTGGTTACCCAGCCTCCGTGCGATGGATTCGCAGGTGACCGACCAGGCTGATGCATGAGTTGAAGTTGCAGGCGCATTGTGGGCAGGAGAAATCGGTAGAGGCTAAGGGGATGTCATTAATGGTAGTGTGGGTGGAATTGGCGGTAGGAATGGCAGGAGCGGAGGGTGTGCATGGTGTTTCGGTATTGTCCGCATTGCGGTGAATTCCGGAGTCATGGATGTGCATGCAACTGAATAGGCCCATGCGATGAGTGAATTCACGAGGATAGTGTGGGCAGTGGAGGCGGCGATCTCTGCTGTGTGTTGGTGCTCCAAGGACTGGTTCACCCGTCTCTGTACGATGGATTCGCATGTGACTGACCAGGCCGATGCGTGAGGGAAATGTGCAGTCGCATTGAGGACAGTTTAGGAGAGAGTCCCCATCGCTGATGGTGGTGGTGGTGGTAACACGCGATGAGTATTGGGATGTGGTCTCTATGATGGTGGGAGTAATAGAATTGATGCCAGGATTGAGGGTGGTGGAGTCTGAAGGAGGGTTAGTAGAATTTGACGTAGAAATTGGAATTGTCGGATTGTTGGTGCATTGCGTCCGAAGATGTCCAACCAAGCCGATTTGCGTGCGGAAGATGCGTTGACAGCGCGGGCATGTTGGCAAGGCCGTGTCCGGGATCCTGTCTTGCCATTTCAGCTTCAGTATTCTGCGGAGGCAGCTGAGATTGAAGTGATTCAGCTTCCTGGCTTGGTTCGAGTAGACGGTCCAGGTCTCCGCTTCGGAAAGGAGTGTCGTCAAGAGGACGGCCTTGTATATTTTCACTTTGGTCTTCAGGTGAATTCCGTGGCGATTCCACACGGAGGCCTGCAGCCGGCCGAAGGCCTGACTAGCTTTGCAGATTCGTTGGGCAACCTCGTCATCGATTCTCGTGTTGCGTGACAACGTGCTTCCTAGATAAGCGAAGGTTTCCCCGTTTTTGAGCTGAGCACCGTTGACATTGATTCGGGGAGCATTGTATTTCGCGCTGGGTGGTGGCTGGAGCATGACAACCGTTTTGGCTGTACTGATTGTTAATCCAAAATTGGTGCAGCCTGCAGTGAAGAGGTCCATGCTCCTTTGCATGTCCTCCTCCGTCACGGTGTTAAGGGCGCAGTCGTCCGCGAATAGCAAGATATGGACTGTAGTCATAGACACTCCCGTTGAAGCCTACATACGCCGACTGTTGAGAGGGTGCCCGTCAGTTCGATAGGCGATGCAAATCCCAGGCTGCTCATCGCGGTAGGCGTCCATCAGCATAGCAGAGAACATGAGACTGAAGAGGGTGGGGTTCAGTACGCAGCCCTGCTTCACTCCGTTGGTCACTGCGAATGCTTCGGATACCGTCTCGTTGTCAGTGACGCGCGCCGTCTTTCCCTCATGAAGCTGATGCACCATGTGCGTGAACCGCTCAGGACAGCCGAATTTCTGCATGACTTTCCACAATCCGTCGAGATTCACCGTGTCAAAGGCTCGTCAAGGACAGGTAGGGAGCAGGTGAAGGCGGACATTGTAATGGAAGTCGTACTAAGACGACCTAGTGATATTGGGGTGAGAAATAGTGGAGAAGAGGGATAAAACGCGATAATGTCACATTACAAGAAAAACGTACAATTCAGTCGTAATAGAATGCTGTTTACAATTGTTGGCCGCGTTAACTGACTGGCCATTCGTTTTTTTCGGACAGTCAGCACAGTCTTCATAGGGTCCTTCGTGAGCAGAGTACAAGGTCGTCCGGACTTGACTTTGAAGTACACATTACGATTACGAGTCATCCTGAAATGCCATCGACCATGCTATTAGCTATAAGGCCATTTTATAATATAGTCAGAGGAGTTTTCATTAGCTTTCAACAGCTGAACAAAAGTTACTTTGTGAATACTATGCGATCGTATAGGTATGGTTTACATTGTGTCTCACAGTCTGCTACACAATTTCGGGATCCAGTCGAATTAGGTTCCATCAGAGCCAAATACTTGGGTGGCCAGCGAGAACCGGACCATAACACCATTCCATGCAGGATGCCTGATCATAAACTGAAATTTCCGGATCCTGGCGTGCTAATAATTCACAGGCAATAAGAGAGAGAGTGCGTGTGTGAGCGAGAGTTCGATTCTGCGTGGCCGTTTCTTGCTAGAATAACCCTTTCACACGTTGATTACTGCGTCCTACTTAGATACTTGGAATAAGTGACTTCTGACGCGTTGTATGCCTCTATTCACCGGTTTGAAAGACGGATTGCACCAGTGCCTTTTTAAGTCAAAAATGTAAAAGCCGGATTTGTAATGGATTCCGGTTATAGCGGAGTGATTGCCCAGCAAGCCCATGCCACACGTAGACGAGGTTGACACGTGGGTTGCCGCTGCATCAACCTCGTCCGTCTCCGTTTATCTTGAACTTGGCACATAACTGAGAAAATGCCGTACAAATGCTCCTTACTGACCCATCGATTCCAGACAAGCAATATCTAGGCCCACCGCTAATGCCCCTTTCGGAAATCAAAGAATTTGTGCTCTTTTAACAATCAGGTGGGGATGATGTTCAGCCTCATGCAACAGTTGTGCACTAGCATTCGGAACGTGATTCAGGTGGAACACATTCCAGGGCTGCCAGAATACTGGAATGATCAACTCCAGAGCATGCCAAACTTTTGGTCGTGATCGCAACAAAAAACAAGCAAACTCTTACGTATCCAATGAGGAAGTTGCGGAACTGAGCGTGGGCAGTTCCTTTTCGACAAGGCTTCGCTGAATTGCCGTCTGCCTTCGTTTGCTTGAGGAAGAGACCAGTATCGAGTGAACATCGCATTAAATGTATAGGCTACTGAGATCAGCGGGGGGCTAATGCAAAGGAAAACAAGATGTACGACAATGCACAGACTGATTGGGACTTCGAGAATGGCATTGAAATATTTTATAAAACCTTCGTTTGGAATTCAGACGTTGACGGCGCAACCATTTTGGAGACCGAAAGGAGCATGACGGCTGAATTCCCCGGCAGCTGCATGAGCTACTGGGTGAAGTGGACGGGACTTTAGATTTCCTCTTAGGTATGCTTGTCATAGTCTGTTTTGAATTCCCGTTTCAACTCACCGGGATGTAAAATATGCTCTCTGATATAAGGATGATTGGGTTTCACGGTCAAACAGTGGACGGCCGAATGTAAGTCGTATAGGTGGGACCCCTGTGTTAAGGAACGAGTGAAGTGAATGCAAAATCTCCATTAAATCTGGTAAGGTTGTAAGCGCGCAGGCTGTGAATTCACGTTTCAAACCCCAGTGGCTGCCTGAGGCTACCAAGTAAGCACGAAGCATTTCCAAAAGCAGTTAAAATGAATCAGAACACCACCAGTATAATCCAATACTTTGTGACTTGCTTGGACAAACAGTTATTTGAAATTAGGTGCACTTGTAAAGACAGGTATAGTATCTGAATTCAGCTGTAGAGATATGTTGAAGGGGCCTCTAAGGTCGACGCGCATTTTAGAAAGAGAAGTAGTCGAATGGGGCGGCAGGATGATTGAAGGGTTCTGAATCGATAGTGCTGGGAGGTCAATAGGGGACTTAACTGCCATTCATTAGGTGTCTAAAATTCTCCTTAGGCAGACATCCAACCACCTAGATTCCGGAAAGGATAGACTTGTGCATTTTAGGCCAGGGTTTATGACTGCCATTCAAACTTTGTCAATAATCAGTGCAGGTAAATTGTCCTGTGTTTAAAACTAGAACAAATCTCATGACAGACGGTGAGGGGTAAGCAAACAATTTTGGGACAGCTCATCTGCAGACCTCGGACCGTATCTTGACTGTGCGAGCGTCGTTTCCAACGATGTCCACCGTGTGTCCCATAGTAAGTTTGACGCGGGAAAGTTGATAGACTCGTGAAGCAGTTCATACAGTGAGTGACCGATCTAATGCAAAGTTATGTTATGCGGTTTTTGGTGCCCACTCTTATCCATGGTGGATTGAGGACAATTTTGCAGAAAATTTGGAATTAAAATTTGAAAAATGGTACCTCGCTCTGTCAATCGACACCAAGGTTGTTCTGCACATTGTGTGGGGAGTCTCATCGAGTCATATACAGCTGCTGCCTGGGCGCATACCAGGCACCTGTATACGAAATTGTGGGAGCGGAAAACTGAACAGAAAGACACACACAAGGGAGTCTAGAATGAATATTGCTGAATTCTTCTATGTCATAAACAAGCCATACCCTAGCCCCAAGTATTGCAACACCCGAAGATTGAATCCGTGATCTGCTGGATATAAGTCACACACCCCAATCAGTGAGCCATTGGGCTCGTTGTCCTGTCGGCTTCAATCGGGAATATTGACAATGGTAGACTTTCTCTGAGCGATTTCTAACAGAAAAACTCGTCCCGTTGGGCCTTGGGGTTCACTCTCAAGACGCGCCAGAAGCTGCACAGCAGTTGAGATAGTGTGGGTAGAATAGCATTACTGAAAAAGAGAAGGAAGACTGTACTGACTATTCGTAGCTTCTCATCCGTCATCAGCCAGCCATACAATCACCAGGCAATCCGAGGAGGGAAGCCGCGACCGGTTGGTTAAAAGTCCAACGCTCTAACCATTGAGTCACGGGCTCGTTTTCCTGTCAGATGCGATCGTAAATACTAAGTGGTTGTTTGGCGCCCGTCGATCGCTGTTTTATTTAAATGCTTGTTCTTAAGGAACTTCTACTGTTACAAACACAGCCGAAATTTTTCCTGCGTTTTAGGATACCTAAAACGTTCGACATTTTGGTGCTGGTACGTAAAGCCAAGACAGCCCAATGCTCTGACGACTGTGAAAGGAAGTTCAACTTACAAGGGTGAGTGATAACAGCTGGCCAACCAAGCCCCCTCATCGCGTGTGGATCTGCTCCCTCCTTTTTTCCTACCTTGCAAGTTCTTATTAACCCATTTAACTCGCAGTGTCTTCCCCTTTACTAACTACCATTTGCGATACTTGGTTCTTCTGCCAGATCAACACAATCCTATCACGTTGCGTGCTGGCCCCAAGATGGTTTTTCCTAACAAACCATTTAAAAATTCCTAAGGTTAGAAATAAGTTCGGGACACTGTAGGAAACTATTGAAATGCCTGTTCCCGGCCTAAGCGGATGCACCCTTGATAAGCAAGAGCACATCAAAAAGGCTCGGGCCATGTCTTTTAGGCAGTAGTGTCCACCCTAGTTTCTGACAAGTCGCGCAGATTGATTAAGAAAAGATGACACGAGTTATGTTTCGGTTATAGTCCAATTGCGCAGCATCTCATGCACTCGCTCTTTATTCACGTGCCCGTGCCAAGTGTCAAGAAGACCGGAGGCAGGGCGGGGCACAGGGGAACAAGTCGACCGCCGATTCAAAAGAGGTGCCCCGTGCGCAGAGACGATGACTTGCGTGCTAATTAATTTTAAGCGGTAGTAAAGCTGCGTTGTAGCTGCTCTTTTCTCTCTCTCTCTCTCTCTTTCTCTCTCTCCCCTCACCGGTGCCCGGTGTCAAGAGGGACTTGAGAAGACAGGGCGGGGAACAGGTGGCTGCGGTGGCGTGAGCCTGCACCTACGCGTGCCAACACGCCCTCTCCACATGTTCGGTATTTGTTGTAGGAGTGCATCCTGATCCAGCCCTGATCAATCCCCGTGGTAGTGCATGGCTGGTGTTATGAGAAGCAAGGCGGCTGGACTGTATACTTGAATTTAGTGTTTGGATATTGCGCGGCCGCTGAATTACATTTGCTTACAAAAATGCCTAAATTCTTGGCTTAGGAACTAACAACATGCTAATATTGACAATTGGAGCCTGCGACCATTCAGGATTTTGAGGTTCTAGCAGGTTCCACGAAGTAACGATAAAGACATAACGCGGGTGATTGAATGGCAGCCAGAGTCAGAGAAGGTGTGACACGACCTTGCACTTCAAAAATGGCACTTCTCCCCAATCGCGCTTTCTCTTAGACGAGCCAGTAACCGAAATGTGATATCCGTGATGGGAACAAAATATGCGAACGATAAGAGGGGTTAATTTAAGTAAGCAAAAAGAGGAGAGGAATGTGTAAATCCGGGAGCTGGAGGTTCCCATCGCACCACAGAGGTTACCACCACTTGTTTGATATTGGGCCCTTCGTTGACCCCAAAACATCTTTCTGAGTACTTGTTCGGGCAGCCAGGTCATGCTGTGGCGAGCGAAGACGAGTGCGCCGGCCCGTCAGCCAATGCACACACTCTCGCAACAGCCAACCGACCGGCTCGGACGGCGGTCTGAATGTGGGGGTAGGGGAGAGAGTGAGGTTGATGGCTCACCGCATGATCCTCACTATAAACAATCTGACGCGCTTGAAACTATCACGGTGCGGTAATAGCCGTGGCCTGAAAGGTTACCAACTGACGCAATAACTCGGACCGCGTGGTCAGCCCAGGTTGTTTTTTGGCTGACTGGTGGACTGAGATTCAGGCTGCAATGACTCCTTTGAATGTAGACTTTATGGCACTCCCACTCCATGGGATCCAAACTAGGTGTGGTGGCATGCACAGGGGCAGCTCCGGCTACGCCAGCCCTCTGCGTCTGCTCCCGCCTCCGGTCATGACACCGGGCTCAGGTGGGGGAGGAGGAGCGAGTGCGGTAGCTGCAGTGTAAGGCTACTATCAATTAAAACTAATCAGTGTGCAAGTTACCGTTCCTGCACCACTGTAGTGTGGAACATACGGTGGACATCGTCGGACCACGACTGTCGAACTGTCGGGTAGAGGGGGTGGGGAAACTAGTCATCATCAGTTCGCAGGAGGACGGATTGCCGCCAAAAGCGGTCACCTGCCTGAGATGGGCGTCTGGGGTGAGTTTTGAACACGTCACTAATTGAATATCGGTAGAGCAGTCGGTTGCATGGTTGGCCTCGCTCATACAACTTTCATCCAAAATGGCATCCTTATAGCTGGGTTTTTTTCCTGACGGGACGATCAACTACAGGGAGATGGCCGCATCCATCCAGCATGCATCTTCACAACGCGAATGCTTATGCTCCATTGGACCATAGGCCCAAGGGAGATGTTGTATTTTCACGTGAGAGCGTTTTCGAACAAATATTTTGTTACAAGTTTTTTTGGTGACCTTTGCTGTTATGTAATTATTTTCTGTAAATTCAAACTGCTACCCATTTTCGATCGTTATCTATGCTATGCAAGGACGGGTTGCAGTAAATAAGCCATCACGAAATTTTTTGGTATCAATAAATCCTGCTGTATACGCCTGTTTTAAAGTTATACCCGGGAAAAATGCTTCAAATATAAGAAAAGCGGTCAGTGACTTGGTGTGAACATGTAGTTTTTGATTTTTAGAAGAAAAAGATAGTGCCTGAAGGGTGTTCTGAGCACATCATCCAGCTAATGCGTTCACGTCAATTTCGCACCACTACGATCATGTCGAAATGCGATGCTGTAGAATAATCTGAACCTTCGCTGCAAATTCTTTAAGGTGAAGTCTTGACCTCAACCCCGGAGCGACTGTTAAGGTACTTTCCCGACCGGAGATTAAATATGACAATAAGCTGCTGACCGCAAGTGCAGACGTTGTTTTATACATTTGAGCAAATTGAAATGTTCTGTAGCAACGAGTGAGCATTTTTCTCAGCTACTGAATTATTTGTAATGTATAAGAAGATGCTGAAAGCCTCACGTGATCTGACAACTGACAGAATGAAAATTATTTCTTCCGAGTAGTCTTTTTTCTCAGTTGATGAAGGTATTGCCACGATCTGTAATGTTTTTCAAATACTGATTGGTGGCTCAGATAGCAGCAGCTCACCTCCATCCACATGAGCACTAAGCACCAACCATCAGATCTATTTGATTGGCAGACGAGGCAGTTGTTCAGGCACATGTCACGATCTGCAACGTGGCACCTTCCTCTACTGAGTAGGCAAGAAAAAAGGCCACAAACCGAGATGATGCCAGGAGACGGGCAATGTCTGAGGGTGAATTTAAAGGAAATGGGTGGTAATTCCCTTTTGGTTGTGAGTAATTAGAACAGCCAAAACGTGCACCAGATTTATATCTGAGTGGCATGCAAACTAAGTCTTTCAGAACATATCGGAGCAGATTTACGCCGAATGGCCATTTTAGGTAATTCAATATTCACACCTGAAGTGCAGATGAGGTTAAATGAAATCCGTGCGCATTTCTAGCTACAACGGCGATTTTTCTGGTCGTGGTGGTTGTGTAGGTGGTGGTATTCATGGTGGTGGTGTTGGTCGTGATGCTATTGGTGTTGGTAAAGGTGGTGGTAGCGATGATATTGATGATGGTGTTGGTTGCGTTGATATTGGTGATAGCCTTGGTCGTGTTGATGGTAGCGGTTGTACTGGTGATGATAGTAGTGCATGTGGTGATGTTTGTGATGGTATTGGTACTGATACAGGTCGCCCACTCCCACATCAGACAACTGACCGGCTCGGACAGTGGTCGGATTGTGGGGGTGGGGGGGGAGAGAGTGAAGTCGACAGGTCAGCGCATTTTCCTCACTATAAAAAAATCTGACGCGCTTGAAACTATCACGGTGCCCTAAAAGCCGTGGCTTGGAAGGTTGCCAACTGACGGAAACACTCATATCGCGTGGTCAGCCTAACGTGTGTTTTGTGTGGAGTGGCTGACTGGTGGACTGAGCGTCAGGCTGCAATGTCTCCTTAATGTGGCCTTATGGCACTCCCACTCTGTGGGATCGAGCCAGGTGTGGTGGTACGCCCAGGGGCGGCTCCGGACACACCAGCCACCTGCGCCATCTCCCATCTCCGATCTTCTTGACTTTGTAATGACACCGGGCTCAGGTGGGGGAGGAGGAGAGAGTGCGGTAGATGCAGCGCAAGTCTACTATCACTTTAAACTAAATCACGCGCAAGTCACCGTCCCTGCTCAACTTTCCCATGAGCATACGGTGGACATCGTCGGACTACGACGGTCGAACTGTCCATTATGATTTTATTGATGTTTTGGATCTGTTAGTGACGGAAGTAGTGTCGGTTGTGGTGGGGTTGGTGAATGTGGTTTTGGCAGTGGGGTAAAGGGGTACTAGTTAAGGTAGGCAACACACAGATAGCCTTAATTCGCTCCAGGTGGTGAATGCTCCTATAGCCGTCTCTAACTGTTACCCAACTCTAACCTACGACACCTCGGAGCTGTGCTCAACTAAGCGGTCACACCGCGGTCAACCGCCACGACCGGGGGGCTAAACCAGTTGAGGATCTCCGGTGTTGTGTGTGTCTCTATAACCGGTATGTCTGCTCGTCTTCTCCTAACCTTCCCCCTTTACCCTCCTCCCCCCTCCCCCCTCACTCTGCCTTCTTCCCCCACGATCGAAAAATTAATACGGCGAGCGTAACAGCAATCACGTAGGTGACACAGGCAAATCAGGCGTTCTCTCACTAAACCAAATAATGACCCATATTGGATTTCAAAAGTCGTCTGAGATGATTCAGCAGCCCAATTTAGGGAAAGCACTGATAACCCCCTCGCGGGAGAGGGGCTGGAAAAGGTGGCCTAAACGGAGGTTGGGTCTCCCGACAGCTGCAGCGGACCGTGGCTCACAGGCTGCAATTCACGCGGTCGAAAAACTTTAAACAATATCAACAAATCTTCACCCAATTCACCCCAGCATACCATCAGGGGTCCCCTAGAGTGCTCGAGTGAGCCCACTTACTCTAGCAGCCTGGAATATTCGATCCCCTTTGGACAATTGGAGGAGCAGCCAACCGGAACGGAGGATGGACCTAGTTGCTTGAGGACTAGCGCGCTACAAGGTAAATATCATTGCACTCAGCGAAACCCGATTTTCAAGCAAATCCAACTGGATGACGTGGGTGCCGCCTACACCTTCTTCTGGAGTGGTCACCCCCAGGCAGAGTGAAGCGACACTGGTGTCCCGTTTTCCATCAGGACTGATATCGTGGGATGTCTGCTCTTTATACCGCAGGGTATCAATGCTCGCCTGAGGAGCCTCCGTCTGCCTCTTCGCGGAGAGAAGTTAGCCACCATTGTCAGTATCTACGCCCCAACCACTAGCTCTGACGAGGCAAATAACAAATTCTGCGAGGATCTGCACGTTCTCCTGGCGACTGTAGCGAAGGTGGATAAGTTGATTGTCCTTGGTGACTAAAACACCCACGTTGTCACATGCCACACTACACGAAGAGGAGGGTAGGATCTCCATGGCCTCGACGGATTCAATGAAAATGGCCTTCTCCTCTTACGAACCGGCGCAGAGCATCACCTCATCTTGACCAATACTTTCTTCTGCCTTCCGATGCAACAGAAAGCGACCTCAATGCACCCCGGTCGAGATTCTGGCTACTGGGAAAATTAGATGCGATCGCTGGGACAAAAGCTTTATTCGCCTGACGTTTCGGATTCCAACTCGAACCCATCCTCAGAGACACTATCAGATACGCGTATTTCGTAAACCGAGAGTTGCAGTATTTATAGGATGCCGTCACTATGCTACTGCACGCCTACGGTAATTAAAGGTTCTCCCTTCAGCTATTACGACTGCACTCTGGTGCGTTAATTGTTTGATGGTCGGCATGCGGGTCGTTATACGCTTAAATTTCTTTACCCGTGTTACAGGGGGGCGTGATGCTTGCTCGGCCATTTGGCTCACCGGCACTGGCATTGGAAAATGTGTTCGCCTGAACGCTCCCCGAGTGGGCGATGGCTCTGACTAAACTGAGTCTCAAAACCTAATATGGGCTGGGTAGGTAATTGCACTTGTTACTTGACGGGGGACCTGTAAACCATGACGCAAGCACCTCGCGGCTCACGCAATTATCACCTCTTGCGAGAATTTCGGCTTTGTCAAACTTGGAGTTGTGGCCGGTTCTCAGCGAATGAGCCAAAATTTGTCAATATGCCTCATTTCACCGGAATGCTGTCACGTGTTGAGCAATTCGTGTCCAAAGCAGTCTTCCGGTTTCTCCGACGCGTTTGCTTTGCCCGCAACTGCATCAGATCCGATAAACTACTCCAGATGTTTCTTGTCGTGGCAGTAGGTCCTTTGGTTTCCTTACCTTACGCCGAATGGTGGCCTCCGCTTTGTGTGCGACTCCAATTCCAAGTGGCGGGAGAAGGTGGCTGACGGCCTCCGATACGTTTTTGACGTATGGAATCACACGCTAATATTTAGGTTAAGTGCGATTGTGTTGTTCGTCTCGGTTGCGAGATAGCAAAACGGCACTTTACGACAGTCAAAAAATTCGCTGGGCGAATCCTTGATGATGTAACCCACCCCCTCCACTCTGAGCTGATTGCTGTGACGTCTTCCCGTCCGATGCGCCGAGGCTTTCGCCATATAGCCTGCCGTACAACGGCATACCAGCGCTCCGTTTTGCCATTTCTAGCACGCTACCTTACGTGTGAAGAGACTGAAATAAAAAAGCTGAGACTAGAACTGTCTCCCCACTAGATGTCCATTTTTGACTCTTTGATTCTTGCATATTATGTTTACTTATCCTATTATCTTAGTGAATGGAGCCATTGATATTTTTGCTGAAAATTTTGAATGATACTTCAAAATAAAGCGTATCTCTCTCTCTCTCTCTCTATCTCTCAAAGGTTGCGCATGGACCGGTTGATGAAGTTGCGCGGGAAGCCATTTTCTCTGAACAGCTGTCGAAGATATACAAATTTGGCAACCTTGTCTTCCGGTTCACTACAGTGCGTCTCAACACGCCAATATAGCATCCTTCCGCAACTGTGTTTGTGGCTGATTTGTTGGTTGCTGTTAAAGTTAAGTACTTGCATCGTATTTTTAGCTTTCCTGAGCACTTTGGTCTTTAGGCCACCAAAATCTTCGCGACAGACGAGGACGTCAAGGAAGGCCAGCTGGTTACTTTCTTCCTCCTCCATCGTAAATTGTATGTCCGGGAGACGCTGTTGAGACGTTTTTTGAAAGTGAGCACCTGATCCAGTTCGATGATGACGAAGGTGTCATCCACATACCGAGCCAAGAATGTCGGTCTGTGGTGTTGGAAGATGAGCGACTCCAACCGTTGTAGGATCGCCTCGGCTATCAGTCCGGTGATCGGCGAACACATGGGTGTTCCCTTCAGCTGCTCGTAGATTGTTCCGTCAAACGTGAAGAACGTCCTGAGACAGAAATTCAGTGGATGAAGGACGTGGGCGTGTCAGAGGCAACTCTCAGTTTCATCGTATTTGCTTCGAAGGAGTAGTTCAACGGTGTCGACTGCCAGGTCATGCGGAAGTAAGTAAAATGGGACCTGACATCAAAAGAAACCGTGACGTCGCTTGAGAGGAAGTTCACTCCTTTATCAGTACAGTTGAGGGAGATGTAGGTGAGTTTCCTTTGAATTACCTTTTTTTACATGCGAGTTGTGGTATCAAAAAATAGTATCTCGGGATGTTGACGAGGCCAATTGATATGACCCAACTGGGGGGCACATAGATGAAAAAGAGCAGACAGTGAAAAAAAACTCCCGGTGATATTTAGGAGAAAAAACTGTCAACCTTGAGGTGGGGGGTCCAGCGGGAGGCATTGTGGAGATCACCGGATCATCACCGATGTGCGGAAGATGCAGCCAGACACTCCCTTGCAGATTGCAGAGTCCGCCGACTGGTTTCAATGGCAGAAGTATCCACCCAGAACGTCCTCGGTTCGTTGCGGTTCAAACCAAGGGAGAATGCTCAGAGACCGCATGGACTATAGCCGCCAGGTTCAGCTGATGTAAGCACTTACGGTGTCACCAAGGTGTGCAGATAGTTAAGCAGGGAAGACCTCGGCGACTTCCGCATTGGAATTATGGGAGAGATCGTGAGCTCTTGGATGAGAATAATAATAATACATAAAGAACTGTTACTTAAATATAGGTAGTAGAATACGAAATGTTTGTTTTCTGGCACTACCCTTGCAGCTTTCAGTTCGCGTTGTAGCACGCACTATTATATTGAACCAACTTTCACTTAAAAGCCTCCAGAGATTCCGACATAACAACATCCAGAGCAAAATAACTCCAAGCTTTGACAACTCTTTTGGAGAAAAAAGCAGTCCCGAGTGTCTAGCCTAGCCCGTCACACGTAATTTGAAAAGATGACCTCTAAAGTTAGTTGTTGATACTAACTCGAAGAAATCGCCTGGAACAAGACAACATTCCTGAACGCGTTATATGCGGGATTTTAGTATCAGGTCTCCCCGAAGCTGCATATAGTGAAAGGGAAAGAGATTGATTTGAAACAACTATGTTTCATGTGGCTGTGAGCCCTGTCCAAGGACAAGTTTAGTTGTTCGCCTTTGGACCTTTTCGAGGATGTTGATGACTTTCGTCGCCCAGGGTCTCCAAGCTTGGACAGTGGACTCCAACTGCGGCCGTACGAAGACTTTGATGAAGCAGTCTTCATTGAAGGCTGAAAAACCTCGATTGACGAGGTACAGAATCGACATTGCTGACTTCGCTACCTTTGTGGAATGTAGGGAGGGTTTAAGGGAGGGCATGATCCAGACTCCCAGGTCCTTTTGGGCATCCACTTCTTTCAATGGTATGCCATTTAGTCAGTAAACCGTACGATTCAAAGGATTGCCTTTCTCGACTCGTGTGATGTTGCACTTGCTCTCATTGAACGGCAAGAGCCAGTCCTTTGATTATTTTTCAAGTCGATTTAAGTTTGCCTGCAAGTTCTCTTCGTCAGCTGCAGTTTGAATGACGCGACGTAAGAGCGACGTAATCCATGCGGATTTCCAATTGGCTGGTAGATCTCCAGTCGTAAAGAACGTTTGGAGTGTGGTTTTGCCAAATCTCTGGCGAGCCGGTACTTCATCGGGATCTGGTGACTTAGAGTCCCTTAAACCTAACAGTTCCTTGAGAACAATAGCCTCGATGTATTGAATACTCTCGACTATTGTATCCACTTTGATGACATCGGTTGGGTAATCGTATCTCGTTTCCTTTGTGAAAACTGACCGGAAAAATTCCGAAAGATGACCTGCCTTTGCATTATCTTCAGTAAGGTCTATGCCCTCGGCATTCCTCAGCAGCGGTATCGGATCCTTGTTCCGTGTATTCTGCCTGCGGTAAGCGTAAAACAGTTTCGGGTTCATGGTGGCCCGGTTCAGCAGGTCCACTTTGAAATCCTGTCTTGTTCTAACAATAAGGCACTTGACCCAATTTATCTGAATTTTGTACGCATTTAGAAATGCAGGAATTCCGTACGTTAGCGATTTTTTCCACAATCTACGCTTTTGCTCACTTTGATTTTTAAAGGCCTACCTAAGCAATCACCGTCTGTTGGTCAACCTCTTTCTCAAAATCGGACAGTGATTTTCGATGAGCCTGTGCAGTATGTCCCGGAAAGTTCCCCAGTCCTTGGTTATGCTTCCAAAGAATAAAGTCCTAGGTGAGTTCAGCCCTCCTTACATCGAAATCACCTCGCTCTATATTCCTTCTGGCTAATATGGGTCTTTTGCTATTGAAAATAGTGAGTACTCGCACCAAAGTACAACGGGGTAACCTTTACCTAGTGGCGGTAGACATGATACTTCGTCGATGCCGTCCGTCGACTTCGTGAGAACGAGGTCCAGACAATTGACCTTTTGTCCTTCACGCACCCTTGTTTGAAAAATGACGTGCTGTATGAGAAGTAGATTTAACGTCGGGCTCAGAAGGCAACCGTCAAAGGCTTGATCAAATTTATGTGCGTAGGCCGAGCTCCAGTCGATTTGAGGCGCATTAAAGTCACCCATGATCAGGATCGCCGACCGTGTAGCAACCTTTTCAAGCACCTCTAGCAGAAAAGCATCGGCTACGGGGTCTCCTATCGTTTTTTTTAAACTTAAAGTGCCTAAACAGAATGAGCCTGGCTTCCTGGCTACTGGTCAAAATAAAATTTAGAGGCCTAGGTCGTGTTAATTTAGATTGGCTTTCAGGCCATTTTCCTAGGCAGAAGGCTTTTTGCAATTCAATTGACTTATTGGGTTCCGGGATATATTTTTCCGAAGTTCACGAAAGCGGTTCATGTCTTTGGTATATCGGTCTACGGGAGTTGTAGCTGTTGATTCAGATAGTCCCTGTATTATGAGGCCTTATTTCCTGTCAGTGGCATTGTTGTACCTACAACGCTGTCGTCCACTATCTGGTGGGAAGGTTTTATGCTGCGCACTGGTGATGACGGAGCGGATGCTGCTTGGCTATATGTTGGCTTTGTTCTGGTTTCTTTTGATTTCAGCGAAATCCATGGCTCCGGTGATTTTGAATTGCAAGTAGTAGTTCCGGTTGGGGAATCAATACCACTGCTTGTGCTTGGTGCGTGGATGGCAGTATTTCCTGTGGAGGCCAAGGAAATGGTCAAAGCCCCCTGTTCGAGTTTTTTTGAGGCATCTGTCCAAGTCGTTTGTCCGTTAACTTTTTCCTTCTTGATTGGGAATCGTCATGCACGCTATACGATGTTCAACAAATCTTCTATGGTAAGGGAGTGACATCTAGTAGGAAAACTCCGTACAATCCTCGAGGAAACGTGCAGGTCAAGCGTTTGTTGAAAACTATTTTACTTTCTCTGAAATCTCAAAGTCTACCTGTCACGCATCGGGAATCGGTTTTCCTGGATGTCTTGCACTCGATTAGGCCATTCTTGTGCACTGCTACTATTGCGACGCCAGATTAAAGAATTTTTATCTAATATCAACCACTGGAAACACTCCCCATGTGGCTCAACGCTTCTGGCCAAGTCCTGTTGAAGAAGAGTGGCCAACAGTCTATAGATTATCTACTCTTTGAGGTGGTCGACATGCTCCAGTGAAACTCCCAATATGCTCACGTACGACTCGGTGATTGCAGGTTAAATTGCATGCTCCCAGTGGAGAATGAGATGTCGATGACCATCGTCAGGAGATGATCGAGACCTTATCTGAAAATTCCATTCCGTTTTCCCGTGTCCACCCATCCAACACTGAACAGGAAAGCTACGCAACAGGATGCAACAAAAATTGATAGTGTTCATGGCAACAACGATGTCCTTAAGCTTAATTTGAAGATATCGATCAAACAGCAACACCTTTGTCACTACTAATAACCGCTGTGTGGCTGCTGATGGGGCTCGAAAGAGAGTGCCCAGGTAAAAAGGGATGAGTGAGTTCCGTTAGCGATCTGTCAGCGTTCAGCAACGAATAAAATTAATATTTCCTATCTATGCTGGCAAGAAAACAAGCCCGTAGTTCAGTAGTCAGTGTTCGACTTCTGCTCAACAGGTCGCTAGTTCACGCCTCGGGTTGGCACGACCAGGGGTTGGCTATGACTGGCTGATGGCTCATGAGCCTGAAATGGTAATTGCAGTCTCGCTGTCTTTATTGGCATTCTTCATCTACCTTTACTGTTAATAGCCGCTATGAGGCTGCTAGCGGGGCAGAAGGATGTGAGTCCCAAGGCAGCGTGGAAGGAGTGAGTTCTGTTAGCGATTGGTAAGCGTTCATCAAAGAACAACGCCTTCATCCGAACTGCCTCCGTAATAGAGACGTTTAAGGTTTGTCACTTGCAAACCCCCATGTATATTTTTCAATGTCCTGTCTCCCCTTTGTTGTCCGAGGAGAGTGTCATGCTAACTTATTGCCCTGATCGATTATATCTCAGTAGTATTCTGTTTTCGATTTGAGTTCCAATGCATCAATTGCAAGATGAATAAAGCCCATTTCTAGGGTACTCATAAGTTCCGTTTGTGTTACCTCACTCGGTGCATTGAGACTGTTCTCATTACAATGCATTTCATTTCCCTCGGGGCTATCATACCATGCAAACACGTCTCTGAATTTAAACAAAGATTTTTTCATCCCCGGCTTATACTTAGCTTCAATGGAATCCGTTGGAATGAACGGAAGGGAAGAATCTAAGATAACGTGAAAGACCCACCAAAAGGCTTAGCGATTTTGGAACTCATAGCAGAGGCAACGCTTGCAGTCACCGGTCTTCCAATACCACTGACCCAAATTCTGGTTTCATTATGTGGATGCCCCTTTCTAATTGGATGGGATTAGGTGCTGGCATTCAACGAAACCTTCAACACCTACTTCTCGGATATGCAACTTGCGATGATAGAGGAGGAAAATAACCAGCAGGTCTTCATTTATGTCCATGCCTGCCGAAAATATGCTTTCAAAAAACGCCTGGAGTCGTGTACTTGATCAGATGCAGTTTTGAGCACCGCAATTGTGTCGGAAAGCGTGAAAGATCACTATGGTCGCGGATGACCACACACAATTGGGAAGAACAGTACCAGACCCTAGTTGCGGCCTATTCGACCGGATCCGAGCACAAATTCCAGCTCCGATGGAGGCAAGAATAACCCTTTTTGGTAGGTACGCAGTGGCCTACAAACCGAATATCATAAATACTGCAACAGTTGTGTGAAAAAATACTCTCCTCTTATTTCGTCTCAGATAATAAAATGGAGCGTGAATCCAGGATGCTAGGCAAATAAAACTTGCTCTAGCATTCATGTCACCTTCTTTCCGTAAAGTTAGGAAACATTGTCTTTTTTTTGTATCGACAATGACACAAATTGAGCATATCTTTGTGGGATATGAGGCATGGTTCGCCCTTGAAATCCAAAAAATACCCATGCGATACTAGCATTCTACCCGTTAAACGTACGCAGTACCAAAGTCCAAGAAGCCTGCAAAAGGTTTCACTCTCACAATGACAGTGTTCACTAGAAGGTGAAGCGCTGCAAGCAACTTAAATACCCAAATTACTTTCCGCCTAAGAAATGCAGGCGTGTTCATTGAGGATTAAATCCCTGCGACATTTTAGCGCTGTTATTAGTAGCAAAGCATTCGGCTGTCGACACAATGCCGGAAGCCTACGTCAAGTGGACAAGCCTACGTTCCACAGATGTGTCTGTGTGTAACCCGTAAAATAAAAGGGTCAGGTTGTCAGGATAGGCGGCCGTGATCACCTGGGATGTTACCGTGTTTTGATGCAGGGCCAAATTACACAGCAAAAGTGACAATTTTGCGCGAAACCAGCCACTACTCAAACGATAGCAACAGAGAAAATTGCGTCAAATGCAAACTCGTCTGAGTAGGTTGGCTGGAATTTGTGTTAGATCCCAAAAGCCTGTAAGAAGCCAATTAGGGTATTAAAAATGCTTTTGACCCTGTCCTCAAGAGAGCTTGACTACGGAATATACTACTTACTACGCAGCTGCAAAATGTAAAACAGTGACACAGTTATATGGATGTGCTCATACCTGACCGATCCGGCCTCGATGATATCGCGTACTGTGCTTCTCCACGTGCGGTGAATTTAAAGAGCTCGAAACACTCGCTTTTCTAGCAATGGAGACCAAATACCGAAGGTCCCAGAACCGCCTCCACCAGTTCACCGACTGGCTCCGAATTGACCTCCTCGTCAAAGTCTCCCAGATGGCTGCATTAGACCAAAACATTGATATTGAACTTATGAGGTGGTCAACGAATAACGTTTCACAACTACCACATTGCTAGTAAGGTTATTTCACCTATTGCGGACCAAAGCTGCTAGTAGGCTTCCATCAATTCAACCGCACGGTCTCCTAACTCATCCATCAGGGTCCGGTGCCGAGGCAGAGTCAGAATACCAGAGGTTGGACGCAGTGGCGGACTGAACCCAAGAGATCGTTTGCGCGTGCCATATACGTTTGATCCACGCACAATCAACCAGGTTGTCCTATTCACGAACTGAACAGCCCGATGTACTGCTTACACAGATTTTTGTAGTGAAAGAAATATGAAGCAGATCCGCATTGACATTATAAAGCTTGCGAGGCTTCTGAGAGCGAAATCGACAAGGACAGCGTCCACTTCACTTTACTCTCTTAACCATAACCTCGTCTTTAAATATTTTAGGCTGTTAAATTCGTCGACTGATGTTAATCAGTCTCGCAGGGTGTCCTATTCTTGCCAGAAATGCAAATGGAAAGTATTAACATGCAGAGTGTTCGCGGATAAACCGGGTTGCTTTGGAACCAAATTAACCCTCGGCTCTACGTTCCAAGGGTCCGAAAAGCTCTAGTTTTCCTTCTTGAAGGTAGGCACAAGGACGATCGGGTCCAATCAGCTTGAGAAATGTCATCTCCTACGCTTTTGCAGTCATCCCATAAAGTCATGATACTAGCGTCAACACAGGACTGTAAGATTTCGGCATGGATTCTGTTCTCCCCAAACGCTTTCCTGAAGAACAGTCTCATTATTGCGTCAAATCCTACGAGAAGACCGTCGGGAGCCCAATGCCTTGAGCTTTCATTCCGTTCATGTTGGATAAAGAAATCCCTGAAGTAGTATACAAAGTTCGCTACCACAGGGTAAAAAGGCTGAATTTGCCTGCCAAGGTATAAGCAAAACAAGGCAAACTGCACCATCAACTTTCGTCAAAGTTTTAAGGGGAATCTTATGCTTGATCTGACGAAAAACGTCACTGGAAGAGGGTAACGGTTGGCCATTCACTCCAATTCGTCTATCGACCATCCCACCGAATTTTCCAATCTCTCGGTCTCATTGCAGATACCTGAGCTCTCAAACAACAGGATGGATTTGGACCGAGGGGAAAATCTTACCGATTAACACTATTGCTTCACCGTAAGTCTTATGAGAACATAAACGAGAAGAAAATTTATTTATAAGCTTCTAAAGAATCAAAGGTTTATGAATTTAAGGAAGGGAAGGGGATAAGATAAACATGGTAATTTATAATGCCTATTGAGCAGGTCACATGATCGATAGTAATGAAGACTGGCTACGGCGAGGATCAAACGGAAAAGTCACATAAATTATGGATAGCGGTACATTGTGTCAAACCTTCTGCTTAACATCTTGAAGTATGCTAAGCAGAGCACTTGCGGATATATGGTAGATATATATCTAGATTAGGATACATATAATACTCAAATTAAATTACGTGTAGGTGCTTTTGTCCCCAGTGCAGCAATATTGGATCTATTTTATAGCAAAATAACCGAAGTGGACAAATAAATATGCATTGTGTTGTTTGTGTAAAAAAAACCTAGTAAAATATGGAAAACCGGGAACAGTTGGGCCATTCAGTAGGCATTCCGAAAGAGTTGGGATAAAGTTTACGGTAAAGGTGTTGACTAAGACTAGGTTTAAGCCAACTTTGGCTTTAGCAATCACCTGACTTTCAGTACGTAAATTTCGCTTACAATCGCACTGGAATAGGACTGAACATCTACACGATTCGACGAACTCAAATATATACCTGTTGGGAACAGTACACTGTGAAAAGGGCAAATTATTCTACCATAAGTAGGTCAAAAGTCAATAATAATTTTCTTAACGAGGTAGGAGGCCAAAATGTAGTTGCGTTTCGAAAACTGCTTGAATAACTGTCATCAGTTGTAGATGCCAACACTAATAACATCACCACTACCACCACCTCCTCTAACATCAATAAAATTGGAACAAACACCACCAGAACTAACACCATCAACAATACCACCGCAAACACCACCTTCACCAACACGTCTACCATCACAACCAACAACAGCAACACTACTTGCATCATCAATAAAACCGTAAACACAAAAACTAACACCACCACGTTCACCAGTAACAACAATATAAGTATCACGAGATCAAAATCACCCCCAACCAGAACCAGAACCGAAAACACCACCACGACAACCACGACAACCGCTTACAACTTCAATAACACCAATAACATCACCACCACCACCACCAAAACTACTACCGCCACCGCTCCCAACACCCCCACCATCACTTTCTCAAAAATAAATCGATTCAAAAGAAAAACCAAAATCACAAACATCAACTTAACCAACACCAATACTATTACAAACATCACCCCATAACTTCTATCATCACCAACACCACCTCTACCACCTCTACCACCACTGCCACTACCACCAACACCGAAAACATTGCAACCGACAACACCACTAATTTCCTCAACTATACCACCACTACCAGCACCATCACCACCCACACAAAAACCAATACCACCACCATTACCAACACAATCACCATCACCAAAACCAATACCACCACAGATATGACAATATATGAGTGGAGGTGAATGTTCGTATTCCAGGTTTCTATA